>JAHBMJ010003168.1:0-12655 GCA_018398765.1 Chromera velia
ACGCTCTGGCGGCCAGACATGCAGGAATCACCGGAAGGCAGCGGGCGATCGAGAGACTAACAAAAGAATATGAGGAGACAATTAATAACTTAGAGACGACCGAAGGAGCGTTAGGGTGGGGAAGGAGGGAGCTGCAGAAGAAGATTGATAAAGCAAACAAAAAGAGCGAGGAAGCCCAAATCACATGCCGTTTCAGATCGATTTTCAGGCTGGAAAGCCAACGCGGATCCAGAGCCGTGGCTCGAACAACGAATAATCATGCAGCAGCGGCCAGGGCAACAGACTCTGGCGGGCCCCGAGGGCGGGGTCTGATACCTCAGCGTAGGCTGGGGAATTCCCCGCCCTGCTAGCTCTGGCGAGAGATAGACATAGCGGGAAGGCCCTAGGGCGGAACATATCAATCAATCAATCAATAAATGAAAATTAAATGTGTTTTCATTATGTTTTGGTTGTCTTTTATTCGTTTTCCATATATTACATATATGAAAATCATGTTTTTTAAGTGAAAAGTTTTTAATTTAGTGAGTAAACTAGTGAGTAAACGACCTCTAGACATAACAAGGCTATATACTAGTAGTATAACCGATCGATAGGTTAACCGAACCGAAACGCTCTTTGATGACCGATTCGGTCTAGGATTCGGTTCGGTTCGGTTAATAACCTATTTCCTATCCCTGAACGCAGCGGTTGTTTAAATGGTTGAAGTGTTTATCAGTTTCTTGTATTATCTAGGTATTATCGACACTTGAAGGCATGCTCCTGGGGGGTCACCCCGGGAGTGCTTCTTCTTCTGTTGCCGCCCCTATTTCTAGGTCGGGCTGCGAGTCCTCATCTCTCAGCCTGACAGCGTGCGAGGTGGAACGGGCCCCCTCACCCCCAGGACTCCTGTCTCTGTTCTCCTCATTCACATGCCTGCACCGTTCTGGTCGTTCTCTGCCCATCCTTCTGTTTCCTTCTTCTGCCTCCTCACGGCGGTGCGCCTCCTCGTCCCTCGGTTGAGATTCGAGGTCATCCGATGGAAAATGCACATGACCTGAGAAAGCAGAAGAAGCGCCCAGAACTCTAGGAACGTTGCTTGCCGCCTCCGTGTTCGTCGGATTTCGAAGAGATGGAAGACGCTCAACTTGAGGCTCAAGGAGACCCCACACAGGAATAGAGAGGGGGGGGGACGCGGGGGCACTTGAGCTCGCTTCATGGTGCAGAGACGGATTTCGGATTGGCTCGGGAGGAAGTGGAGCGCCTCGACGGGATGGAAGGGAGAAGGCGGCAGAGGCCTGTGCCTGCTCCTCTCTCAGACCACCCACGCCCCCGACAGCTGGGGGTGGAGGGGGAGGGGGCTGCATCATCTCAGTTAGGGGGGGCGGTGTTTGAAAGGCTTCAGCAGCCGAGGGCCGTCTTTCTCTCTCTCGTCCCCCCTCTCCATGCCCTCCTCCTCCTATGCTCCCTTGAGATCCTCTCTGTGGCAGTGTCTGTGGCGGCCCCTCTGCCCCTGCCTCCCCCTCCTGGACGGATCTTTGGACGGAGGGCCGACGGTCCACTGGTCTGTCTGGAAGTCTGCAACCAACAAATAAACAGACAAACAAACATCAAAGCAACTGGAGACGCAAAAAAATGCAAGAATGGAGAGACGTAAAAAACGATCGAAGAGATTGCGAAATGCGGCAACAATTGAATGTGAGACCAGAGAGACCTGTGAGTAGAAAGGATGAAGACACGACCCCCTGACTTACATGGACCTCGACTACCAGTGACGAAAGAAAGAAAGAAAGAAAGAAAGAAAGAAAGGAAGGAAGGAAGGAAGGAAGGAAGAAAGAAAGGAAGGAAGGGAAGGAAGGAAGGAAGAAAGAAAGAAAAAAAGAAAGAAAAAAAGAAAGAAAGAAAGAAAGAAAGAAAGAAAGGGAAAGAAAGAAAGGGAAAGAAAGAAAGGGAAGAAAGAAAGGGAAGAAAGAAAGGGAAAGAAAGAAAGTAAGAAAGAAAGAAAGAAAGAAAGAAAGAAAAGAAAGACAGAAAGAAAGAAAGAAAGAAAGAAAGAAAAGAAAGAAAGAAAGAAAGAAAGAAAGAAAGAAAGGGAAAGAAAGAAAGAAAGAAAGAAAGAAAGGGAAAGAAAGAAAGGGAAAGAAAGAAAGGGAAAGAAAGAAAGAAAGAAAGAAAGAAAGAAAGAAGGAAAAGAAAGAAAAGAAAGAAAGAAAGAAAAGAAAGAAAGAAAGACTCTGAGCTGAAAAGGCAGATCAGAGAGAGGAATGCGGCGGTTGGTTTGTAGAAGAATTGTCTACATTTTCACTCTCGCTCTCTTGGGTTCTCTCTCTCTCTCTCTCTCACACACACACACACAGAGAGAGAGAGAGGGAAAGACATCTCTCTCTCTCTCTCACACACACACACAGAGAGAGAGAGAGAGAGGGAAAGACAGAGAAGGAAGGGTTGAGCAAAGAGCTTGAGAGACCTTGACAAAGAAAAGAGGTGACAAACCGAAAGAACAACAATTCAGACATCCAGGAGAGCCAATAATTAAGTTACAGAAAGAAGAAAGAAACTAACGGAAGGCCAGTTTCCAGGTCCACGTTGCACCTCATAGGACAGGTTCTGTGTTGAGAGAGCCACTCATCAATGCATCTGGAGTGGAAGATGTGACGGCAAGGGAGGACACGCACCCAGTCGCCATCCTCAAAGTCTCCCAGGCAGATCGAGCACCTGCAGCAATCAATCAATCAAGGTTCCAAGGCAGGACAGGAGGGAAGGGGGAGGGGGAACCGCTTTGAGGGTGGCACACAAGATCTCAAACAGAGGCCCCCATTGGTTTAAGCACAAAAGGAACGAAAAGAGCAACACCGTACTTGCAGACGAAGTCAGAGAGGTTAGGGCACATGGAGAACCAACTGATGATAAAAAACACACTTTGTGAGCACAAAAGCAAGAAACTCACGTAAAAAAAATCTGAGAGATTCCTAAAGCCAAAGCTAAAACAAAAAACAGACCAACTCCATCACTTCAAAACTTCCATTGAATGCACTTCTCTATTCACCATTCATTGTCATTGGAAAAAAAGAAAACGATTGCAGTTCCTTGCTGATCGCTGACATTGTCTCTCCTTTGGCCTCATATTCTTTCCACTTTGGAAGCTCTGCAGCATTGTTCTCCTTCTCCTCGTCTTCCTCCTCCCCTGCTTCTCTGAGACCTTCTGCAACTTCCGCTTCCCCCTCTTCTTCCCCCCCCCCAGTCCTTTCCCTCCCCCTCTTCCCCCCCCCCGAGGGCATCTGCCCCCACTGGAACCTCTCCATTCGGTCGATTGCCTCTCTCGGCAGGTTGGCGGGCTGGGCAGCGGCAGGCCTGCCCTCTGCGCCCTGGGGCAACTGCAAGCGGAGGGAGGGAGGGGGCGGAAGCAGAGATGACAAACAGGAGCATTGAAATAGAGACACCACCGTTCGAGAAACGGGCCGGCCAGCCTACAAAGGCAGGTATGCACACAGTCGGTTGGACAGACACACTGCATGCGTGACTTCCTTGATTTGGTTCTCTTGAAGGAGGAGAGAATCAGACAATTAAAACAAAGAAAAAAGAACTCGAACGGCCGACAGAAAAAAAAAAAGAGGGAGAGAGAGAGAGAGACAGACAGACAGACAGACAGACAGACACACACACAGACAGACACACAGACAGACCGTCTCAGGGAAATATCGGAGAGTGGTGAAGGAGAGGCCCGCAGTCACACCCGCCAGAATCAGCCTCGCACCTTCACGCACAAACAAATTCAATTCACTCGTTTTTCCCATGCACTGCCTCCTTCTAGTCGCTTCATGCCTGCATGCCTCAATCTGTCCTGACGTCAACCTGGACTTTTGAGGGCAGAACGAGAAGAGAAGAAAAGAAGGAAAACAACCAACGAGACGCCTGTACACACAATGCGAATCAAAGGAAGAAAAGACAGGAGAAGGAAGATATTGAGTTGATCCCACCCACCACCCAAAGGACCGACCGCTTCCTCCGATGGCTGCCAACAGAATTGTGTACGAGAACTGGAACAGAGCAGGAGCTCTGTTGGCCTGTATTAGTAAAAAGTCCATGCAGTAGACGGCCATGTCATCCATATGTGTCCATTGAGTCAGGAGAAAGTTCTCCAAATGGAATTCTGATGGGTCTACATGTTTTCATTCTCCTCCTCTGATTGCAAAGGGAAAAAAATACACTCAGTATCGAAAATGGCCCAGGCAGCCAGTCAGCGATGCCGCTATGGCTTCTGGAATATTCACTTACGCTCTTTCACTCTACGTAGGGCTTGAATGCATTCTCGAGCTTCCACTCCGGTCTTTCTTCAGGGGCGCACTCTGAGGCAGGAAGACAACATGAGCGTGCAGCGAGGAGAAAAGATGAGATAACAGAAGAAGAGACTGGAGACCAGATGTGACTTAGAGCAGAGTCATGTATGAAGACGAAAGAAAGCCGTCAGTCAGTCGGTCGAGAGCGCCGAGCGAGTGCTCACAAGAATGTTGCTCTGCTCCCACAGCCTCCGCAACGCGATCCAATTATTGTTTCGTCATGGCAGGAAAGACACGGAGACACGCGATACACCTCATGACTTACGCAGTTGTTATTGTTTTGGAAGACCCAGTTCATGCCGACAATGTACCACACGACCATCAGAGTGAAGGTGAGACGACCCAGATTGAAGATCCAGGTCTTCGACATCGCCGTTAGACCTGCACACAACGGACGGACTTCACTGTGTGTGGAGCTCCCCCGTCTCGTCTCCCCCCACGTCCCTCACCCACATTGCTCCGCCAGACCGCGTGCACACGCTTCGAGGCGGAAAGTTCTACAGAATTTTGCAGAAACAGCAGCAGGGCAAAAAGATGGGACTATGGATGCCAACAGAGACGCGCATAGACGGACACATTGTTTGAAGCGCTGGCCGGAAGAATCTAGAAAGGGGAGGAAGGAACCGGGCACTGGCCTACCTTCTCCGACGTGTTGAATTCGAGACTTCCTCAGCAGCACAGAGACGTTCTTCAGAATTTCGACTTTGAATGGAAGCCGGACTGCGAGCATCACCAGAGGGACCACATCAAGGCGGAATCATGCAAGGAGACGGCATCAGCGCAAAGGAGTGAGCTTCAAAAACAAACGGCCCTAGAGGTGAACGCTGAAAAAGGAAAGAGTGATAGGAAAAGAGAGACCTCACTGACTCACTTCCATAGAGCACCGCCATCACTTGTACCCACAGCAGCAGAGGGGGATTGCACTCCTGCTCGTTGCTCTGGGTGTACACGCACACGGCGACCATTGCAAACAGCCAAATGAGGGACAACCAGATATTGAACAGATATCGACGGTGCAATTGAATCAGAGAATGGCGCACATTCACGCCTCCCTGATCCCACATCATCTTGCCTACTTGGAGTCAGCAAGATGCAGGCGACAGCTACGGGAGAAGCGCTACTTCGAATGCAGAGATGCAACACATCTCGATCCTTCTTGGCAACACATCCGCATCTTTACGTACGCCACTTGCCGCCTTTGGACCGGTCACAACGTGAAACAGGCCTGTCCATGGGCTGAGTCTCTGCTGTACAATAAGAAGTTTCTGAATTCAAGTCTTGGCAGGATGACAGCATATGACAGCTATAGAAAGGGATAAAAAGGGCTGCCCTTTCAGTCTGCATGCATGACTTGCATTGACTTGCAGAATCATTGCAGAATCTTGCAGATTGACGCACGCATGACGCACGCAAGAAAGCAATGCTCCGTGCGAACGGCCCCAAAAATCGAAAACCAAATGGCCGGAACTTCAGAGAGAGGAAAAAAACACCGCCCCTGCAGACCATCCCAGACCGGTGCATGACCCAATATTTTTGATCGAGCATGGTTTCCTTCTTTGAAAGCTCCTTTCTCTTATCAAATGCTCCTATCCCCCCCGCAGCTCTATGAATAAAGCCACCCTCCAGTGAACCGACACTTCCTTTTCTGCTCCTGCACGTCTGATTATCTCTTTTTTGCTTCCTTCTGATTGGAGACTGAAGGTCACAATGAGTCAAGACCGCAACTTCGACCCCAACCAAGCAGCCTACGGTATGGGCCCCAGCGCCCCCACTGCCCAAGGAGGCGCACAAACCAACCCCCAACCGGAGCAGTACTACCCCAACGTCTCTGCCCCTCCTGCCGTTGACCCCTACCATCCAACGTCTCCCCGTCCCCAGGAGACAAAGCCGTCTCCTCCCATCACAATCAACCAGAACTACCAGAACCAACATGCCTCCGCCTCTTCCCCTCCCGAATCTGCTCCTACACAGGCACCCCACCAGACCACCTATGCCGACTACCACTCCTCCTCTGGCGCCACTGCCAACGCACACCAGCACCAGAATCAGAACCTCCAGCCCCCTTCTGCATCTGCCCAGCAGGCCCAGTCTCCCTCCTCCTACCAGCAGTACACAGTTCAGTACCCGCAGCAGCAGCAGATGAACCAGCAGAGTGGAGGACACAGCTCTTATGCTCAGCAGTCTGCCTACACTCAGAACCAGTATGGACAGTACGGACAGTCGAGCGCTTACGGACAGGGACATTCACAGGGCACCCCTTACAGTGCCTATCACCAACAGCAACAGCAGGGGCAGCACAAGCCCCCCCAGGTGGACCCCCTCGCTCCTGCAAAGAACCCTGTGGGCATGTGGTTCTGCTGCGGCTTCTCTCTGTTCACCTGTTGCTTCCCCCTGGCCTTCCTCACGGCTATTTACGGGTTCATGTGCCATCCCAACAAGGGCACCCCCAAGGTCAAGAAGGCCGCCTGTGCGAACTTCATTCTGGCGATCGTGCTGGCGCTCCTCTTTGCTGCCTGGATGAGCATCCTCTTTGAGATCGCGAAGCCTGAGCTGGAAAGGCAGGGAAGATGGGAGGTTCAGCAGCACGGGGGGCGTGCTCGTTGGTCCGACTGAGGAGGAAAGGAGGAAGAACGCTCGGCTGCCTGTTTCCTTCAATGCGTTACTGTGTGTCAGTGACATTGAAAGGTTGCACAGCGGACAGGGGTCGGCTGGAGGATTTGAGAGACTGTGGGAGTGAGGGGGAGACCATGCAAGAAAGACGGGACGAAGGCAGGAAGGAAAGCACTTCGTTAAATCTGAGCAGCTTGATGCAGACATAGAGACCGAAAGACAGAAATTCCTCGTACCTCATTCTGGCCTACTGTGAGGCGGAGTAGGTACGAAGGACAGACTGGGTCGACAAAGGAAATTTCATGAAGGCACTTGAAAGGAAGAAGGCAGAGAGAAACAATGAATGAATGAATGAGGGGACGAATGGAGCCAAAATGAATCAAGAAAGAGTTGGCCTGCCTCTCTGTGTGATTCCTTCTCGTTGTGGGACTGTGAATACCCCCACTTAGACTGAATGACAAGAACAGAAAGCAGCATGTAACCCTGAAGCAAGGAGTTTGGCGAGGTTGAGAGAAGAAAACGGACCGGGTGCATCGAGCATCGTTGGAAAGGCAAAAAAGAGAAGAACTTAGAAAAGCAAAACGGAAAAGAAATGAGAAAACCTTGAGAATGAACGAACAAAGAAGGAAGATTGTGTCTTCTAAGTGACAGACGAAGCAGGTTCCATTGTTCAGTGCATTTTTGGATTCCGTGTACATACATGCATGGATCTTCTTGTGCAGCCGTTCGAGTTAATTCTTCGAACTTCTTTTTTGAATCAATGAATACATAAATCGATGGTTTCCGTCAGACTGCTTGAAACTCGATTGTCGTGGCACGTGTTTGACTCAAGGTGATTGATTCTCTTGAGGGCTTGACTGCCCCTCTTTCCGCGAGTCTTGCCTGCAACAACTGCATGTTGCGTTTCCCACATCTATAGCTTTAAATACCATAGCTTCATGATCTCTAGCATGCTCCATGAATTGGTCAGCATTCAACTAAGGATTGCACTGGTCATACGTATGATAGTGTACTATAACTTCAATGTGACTGCTAGTGTGACTGCCATTGTGATATATCATGCAGTCTACGAAAAATCTTTTTCTCAATCAACCGTAAAGGCATGTTTCTTCAATCATATCAAGTGTCATGTTATAGACTAAGCTACAGTTTGCGTAGCTAAAATTTTAGCTAAGATCGCGAATCTACCAAGAGACATATCAAAAGTACTGACCAATGAAGGAAGCTGCCTTTCGCTAGGCTTTTGGTATCTCCAGAGCGTTAACAATAATCCGCAGTCCATGTTGAAAGGGAAATCGCATCGCAGTTCGAAGTATCAAAATGTTTTGGAAAAACATTTTGAATTATAGTTTGGCAAGTTCTAAGTTTACATATATTAGTATGTACAATCATCATCTTGCCCAACAGAGGCTAGGGGTTAAGTCTTCTATCATCATCTTCATGTTTTTCAAACTAGTTTAATTCAATTACGTCTTCAATCAAACCCAGTCGCTATCCTCCTCCGGCGCCTGGATAGCTGCCAATCCCCCTGCTGTCATCGCCCCCTTCTTCGCTGTGCGGCGGTTTCCTCTTGCTCTCCTAATGCGACGCCCCCGATATGAATAGCTATCGAAATGTCAATATTTCGGCGTTGCACACACTTCGACGCACGCAAACATGCAACACGCGGCGGCTCGGCATATGGGTTTGCCGGCCGGGGTTTGCATGAAAAATCGGCTCTGGTCCGAAAGCGATCTGAACGAAGCTATACAGCTGTAAAGCTCGATCGCCGGCAACCAGAAACGGCAGGAAACAGGTGTTCTTTGTGCAGCCTCAAAGGGAAGAAATGTGTGAGTGTCGTCGAGTGTCCACCTCTTAAAAAACTCTTGTATAGGTCAAACTGGTGTGTCCTCTCGAAACGGCTGTGAGACGGAGACGGAGACGGCTCGGTTGGCAGCGACAATGGAGATCGGAGGGACAGATCCCGCAGGGAGCGTAGTTTCCGGGGACACTGGGGATGCATTGGGTTCCCACCATGGGACTCTCTTCAGGGGTTCTGAGATTGCGTCGGTGTTTGGGGGAGCGGACGGGATGTTCTCGTCGCAGGACGGGGGAAGTTTCCGAATGCCCGGTCCGTCGGCCCTGAGGAGCACTACCGCTCCCCAAGAGGCTGAGGGGCAAGCTGAGGAGGCCGTCACTGAGAGCGATGCGGGTAGGTTGAGTGAATTTGCCCCTGCAGCACGCTTCGTGTAGGTCACCGCAACGTTTTCCATGTCTGTCTGTCTCCCCGTTTCCCTGCCTGTCTGTCTCCCCGTTTCCCTGCAGGTCACACTATTGTGGAGATTCTTCAACACTTCGCCGCTCTGTTGCGTGACATGGATGACGACTACAACAGTGAGCGCGTTGCCGGCGCACTCGCACGGCTGGATGTCGACATGGACGGGCTCGAGCACTACGTGTTCAGCGAGCAGGCACTCGCACGTCTGAGAGGGTCGCTTACTGAGTCCCCTATTCCCCTCTCGGTGTTGGGCCAGGTCGCCTCCTCGTATGGGCTTCTGAAGACTCGCTTGTGCCTGCCAGCCCGCGCAAGGCTTGTAGACTTTCTGCTGGAGGCCGTCACGGTTCACAGGCGGGAGGGTGAAAGTCAATCAGAGGAGGTGGATCGGCTGTGTGAGTCGATTTTGATCCTCAAAGCCTCCGTGCTGGAAGAACGAGGGCATTACGAGCAGGCCCTTGAAGCATATCAGGGCATTGTGCAGTGGCGCCAGCAGACCTTGGGCAAGGGCCATCCCTCACTGGCCTGCACCGTCAGTCACATGGCTAGGGTGTATGAATCGCTTGGTAGGCATGAGGAGGCTCTGTTTTTTTACGGAGAGGTCTTCCGGGCGTGGAAGGACGCCGGGAAGGAGGACCACCCCCACGCTGCCGGTGCCCTCAACAACATGGGCAATGTCCTCGAGACGCAGGGCAAGTACGAGGAGGCCCTAGCCAGCTACAAGAAGGCTTTTCGGGTGTTGAAGAAGGCCTTTGGGGACAAGCACCCGACGGTAGCCACGACTTGCATGAACATTGCCCAGGTGCTCCAGGAACAGGACCTTTATGAGGAGGCGCTCTCAAAGTCCAAGGAGGCTCTGCAGGTGCATAAGGAAGCGTTTGGAAACGATCACGAGGAGACGGCCGGGGTTTTGCATAACACAGCTATTGTGCACGGTAGGCTGGGTAGGTACGAGGAGGCCCTATCGGGATATCGAGAGGCTCTCCGGGTGTACCAGGCGGCCTTGGGGGAGGACCATCCCGAGACGGCCAAAGTCCTCAACAACATGGCCGCCGTGTTCGTCGAGCAGGGCAAGTACGAGCAGGGGTTGTCGACGTACGGGGATGCTCTTCGGGTGTCGCAGAAAGCCTGGGGAAGTGACCATCCGACCACAGCAAGCTGTCTGCACAACATGGGCAATATCTTCCTCATGCAGGGCGATTACGACGAGGCCTTATTGAGGTACAGGGAAGCTCTGCGGGTGCGGAAGGAGGTCCTGGGCGAAGACCATCCTGACACCGCCGGCACTGTCGGCAACATTGCCGGAGTGCTCTTAGACGAGGGGAAGTACGAAGAGGCCCTTACAGGGCATCGAGAGGCTCTGAGGGTTTACAGGAAGGTATTCGGGGACGAGCATCCTAAGACAGCCGGCGGTGTGCACAACATTGCGTTAGTGCTCGCCGCCCAGGGTATGTACGAGGAGGCTCTGCTGAACTACGATCAGGCCTTGGGTGTGTTTGAGAGAGTCGTCGGAAGGCAACACCCTGAGACAGCGGACACCCTTCATGACGTTGGCGGGGTGCTCGCGAAGCAGGTTAAGCACGAGGAGGCCCTTAAGAGGTATGAACAGGCCCTGCGGGTGCGGCAGAAGTTCCTCGGGGAAGAGCATCCTCAGACAAAGAAGACGCTTCGCGCAATCCAGTGTAAGCACGAGCAGGGCCTGCCAAGGTGTGGGGTGGCTCTGTGTGTGTCTTGAAGGGTTTTGGGAGATGCATGTCTTCGCATAAAAACAGCATGCGTGCCAGATGAAAAACACCGGGTGAGATGACTTGCGAGGTAGACTGCAGAACGCTGTGTGGTCTTTTTCAAATCCTGCTTTTGGGGAAAGGGTGTAGGTGTATTGCCTTATAACGCGAACTGTGCTCTTTTTCTCTGAATTCTCGATGTAGTCGGGCAGGACACGCTCCACTCAGCAACTCTGTATTTTTTACACTCGATCCAGAAACGAAGCATTAAAGAAGCTGGGGGCGTCAGCCTGTTTCTGTGTCTCTCGCTCTCCGTCTTGAAGAATCACCCTGTTTCTTGAAGAATCACCCTGTCTTCTTTCCATCCCTCTCTCTCTGCAGACGTCCGTGCCGCCTTGGAAGCATCGAGAAGCGCCCACGACGGGCAGGCGGGACGGGTGTGTGTGGACCTGAAGTGCAACAACTGCGGAACGCCCGGGGGGGAGGGGGGGGAACTAAAGCGATGTGGCAGGTGCAAGTCCGTGTGGTACTGCAATGTCTCCTGTCAAAAGGCAGACTGGAAATTCCACCAGAGAGTGTGCAAGACTTCCAGCTGATGCATTGAGCTGCACATGTGTGTAAAGCGGTGTCCTGTGACAGTCATTGTGATGGTGACGTGCCTTCTTGGGCAAGGGAGGGGGTGGTGGAGAAGTCTGGAAGCTCCGATGGTGGAATGAGGCCATGTGGAGACTCTTCTAGTTGCTGTTACTACATCTGGTTTTCTACGTTTCTGTTTTCCTTTTGGTTTTTTCATCTTTCCCCCCTTCTTTGTTCACAAAACCACGTTCTGTTCGCTCGCTGAATCTCCTTTCCTTGCTTTTTTGCCGTGCTTGTTTGGAAGTCAGTAGTAGTCTTTAGGCCGGGTTTGAGTAAGTGAACAACCTTCTGGTTGTTTTTCGAGATCGGTTGGGGGCCAAGTGGGATTTTTCATGAGAAACATTAGAGAAAGGGCCTTGCTGATGTATGGAGACTTACTAAGGAAATTATGGGGTGCAAAGGAAGTGAAACGAACTTCCATGTCTGCCCCTCTCTCTGAGTCTCTCAACGACACGCTTGACATTAAATAAAAATTGGATAGCATTGGGATATATAAAATGTTTTAAACCACAGCTTCAATGGACGGATCATATCACAAGCTTAGCATTTATTTTTCATTTCTCTGCTGCTACTACTTTGCTAGTATTGATTCTTTATTCGTCGGCCGTGTGTAACAATAGTAAGAGTTACGCATGCCGGGGGTGAGTGGGGTGCTTTTTACCCCCCCTTCTGCATAGGAGACCGGCGCTTTTCCGCAAAAAACTCGTTCTCATAATTTGTGAGGAGTTAGAAGCTGAAACTTTGTGTAAGAACACGTTGTAACGATAGAAAAAGAACTATGGAACAGATTTTTTATATCATTTCTAGAAACATAGGCTGCCATATAAATAGGTACAAAGGAACTGTCACAGAGGATTTCAAAGGAAGCTCTCACGTACGCGCAAATCGGTACAAAGACATATGAGGCAGAAAGGCCGACACAATGAAATACATTATGGACGTAGTCTTGCGAGTTTTAGAGACTTGAAGCATAAGCTGCCCACATTCTCTCTCTCTCTCTCTCTCTCTCTCTCTCTCTTTCTCTCTCTCTCTCTTTCTCTCTCTCTCTCTCTCTCTCTCTCTCTCTTTCTCTCTCTCTCTCTCTCTCTCTCTCTCTCTTTCTCTCTCTCTCTCTCTCT
>JAHBMJ010003169.1:0-2500 GCA_018398765.1 Chromera velia
GGCAACCTTGAAAGCTCTCGACCTCCCCCAAGCCTAAAAGGGCAAAGGGTAAGTGAGGGAGGCAGAGGGAGGGAGGGAGGGAGGCAGAGGGAGGGAGGGAGGCAGAAGAAGGGAGGGAGTGAGGCAGAAGAAGGGAGGAAGGAAGGAAGGAAGGAAGGAAGGAAAGAGATCAAACAGCAAGGAAAGACACAAAGCAGGCAAAAGAGAAAGAACGCAGAAAGGGTACCCCAGGACTTCACTCCTGTCAACAGTTTACCAAGTTTGAAGAGCTTCCCTGAGTGCAAAGGAGATCCTTTCTGGAGATCCAAAATAAGAAATGCTTGCGTTCACACACACCCGCAGGCACATTTCGAGCCTCTTGTACTCCACAGTGTCTCAGGTAGTCTTGTGTGTCACAAAGCGTTATTCACCTTCGTATCAGTCTCCAGAATTAAGAAAACTAATACATGAGGGGTCTAAAAGTCACCGGGTCCAATGATCCGTGTCTGCGCACAAGTGCAGGTCGGAAGACGACATTCGAAGGGCATGTCGCCAGGTGTTTCTGAACGAATGCCAGTTCCCCGGCTTGATCTCTCCAGTGCAGGAGTACATTGACCGAATACGAGGCCCAGACAGCAACGATCTGACTCGCGAAATGACTCGACAGTGCCTCGAGAGGATCAGCCAGACTTTTGTGAGGTCAGCAGGCAATGGAGCTAGTCGGTTGAGGAGGTAATTTGATTCTTGGAGGACGATTGCGGTGGCCAGCAACGGCGAAGCATCCTTTCAACCTCTCTCTGATTCTCTCAGAAGAGAATGGTATCTCTGCCCATGCAGCGCGAGCTGTCTTTGTGACTTGTGAGTTCGATTGCTTCCCACTGTCCCTCTCCATGCATCGGATTTTGCAGCTCGTCAGCACACAATCACATCGGGAAGAGCGCAGATCGAAGCAAGCCTTTCAACGCAGTCAGTAGCGATTTGTCAAAATAATTTGCAGCCTTAACCAGCGTTGGTTAGTTTTGGCGGCCTTGACATTGTCTCTCATTCTTTTTTTTTTTCTTCTCTTCTTTCGTTCTTGTTTTCTTGCTTGCTTTGTGTGTTTGTTTGTTTTTCTTTTACTGTCTGGCTCTCTCTTTTGTTTTCGCTTTCCTTTCCCTCTTTTTGTGCCTCTTTCTGCAAGTCCATTCTCGTATCTGTGCATCTCTCTCTCTCTCTTCCCCTCTCCTCTCTCACTCCCTTCTTCTCTGCCCCGTCTTCTTTCTGCCCAAAACCCTTCTTCCTTCGTTTGAGTTTTGGTCTGTGCCCCTCCAGCAATTTCGAGTTTCGTTCCACACTCTGTGCTATCCCTACAGGTCAGGATTGTGTTCTCGATTGGGTATAAGATTGTCTCGGTGGCTGCTCCCTGGGTATCTGGAGGGGGTTTGCTGGCCATCGGCATCGCCAGCGTGGTCACAGCGGGGGCAGGTGGCTTGGCAATGGCAGCAGGTGCCTTTGTGGCCGTGTTCACAGTGCCCTTCTTAATCGACCTGGTACTCACATTCCTGTCCAACATCGTGAGTGAGTTCGACGTGTCTTGCTGTCTGGAAGAGCAAACTCATGTGATCAGGTTGCAATGTCTTCTGTTGAATGTGCATGGCTGAAGCGAAACTACAAACAAACAAATAAGAAAGAGAGAAAGAGAAAAAAAAAGAGAGAGGGAAAGAAAGAAAGAAAGAAAGGGCCAGGAGGGGAAAAAACAAGACAGCGGGCTTGTGCATTTGTTCACATTTATTTGATTCACACTCCTCTTGCCTGACAGCTCGCAAACTGGCGGCCATTCCCCTCCCATATTTCTCGGCTTTCTGATTTTTTCCGTTTCACAATTTACATTCCCCGACTTGTGCTCTGGCGTGCAGGCAAACGCCGCTTGGGATCAGATACAGTACAGAAGCCGAAAATCATTCGATTCAGAGCCCTGGCACCGCACAGCTCTCGCAGTCAGTCGGTGGGTGAGCACAATGATGAAAACGGATATGCAGAAGATCATGCATGAGTGTTTGATCTATGGAGGACAGAGATGGATGAGATCTCTCTTCCCTTCTCCTTCCCCCTGTCTCTTTCCTTCACCCTCCCTCCGTCCAAGTGTAGTAGTGCTGGTGAGAGGGGGGAGTGGAGAATATAAAAGGGTGGACTCTGATTGAGTCTGACAATGGAAGGGTGTATGGAAGAGCGAGAACAAAAAGGTTGGACTGGCGGTCTTGCGATCACATATTTTTAAATTGTGTTTCAGGGTCTAGGTGCATTCCAAAGAAAATTCAGAAAGAACACGAATGTGCATGCTGCATGATTAATTCTATTTGAACATTTTGGTTTTTTCGCCTAATGGAGACCTTCTTCCTTCCATGCTGCACATCCGGCCATCTTGTGGATCTGATATTAATATGCAGATAGTCAAAGACGCAATTGTTGGGGCTGCAAAACAAGACAGCTTTGTCGAGCGGTATAAGTCTGTCTTTACATTCTCTCCGTCCAAGATTGTTGT
>JAHBMJ010003169.1:5000-12340 GCA_018398765.1 Chromera velia
TGTTGACTGTTGTAGATTGAACAAACAAACGTATGTAGCGGTAAATAATATGGTAATAAGTAACTTTGTTTTACATTATGTACTCTTAAACTTATAATGCTATCTAGGCTCCGCAGTACATTAAAAAAAAAATAAAAGAAGAGAAAAAGTTTTTTTTTTAATGGATTTTTTTTTATTTATCATAGCATTCAATAGGCAAACAACTGTTGTTCATGCAAGTGTTGCAAGATTGTTGCACGGGGTGTTACGTTGAAAACCATATACTTTTTAGTTGATAAATTAAAAAAAAAATAAAAGATTGGAAACTTTCTTTTTTTTCTTTTTTTTTATTTATGGAGTGCAGAGCCTAGAATTCTATACCAGTGCATGCAGGAGTATCCTTTTGTTCTAAGCCTGGAACAAAAGTTGCTTTTATAGTTCTAATAATAAGCGAAAATTAATAAATTATACTTTGGCTGCTAGTCATGCTATATGGGCTGGAAACGATCCCCCTGAGAAAGACAGATGTTGCTTGCCTCGATGCATTACAGTTATGTTTTGTTTGATGTTGTTTTAGTCTTTCCCACCACTTGTTTGTTTCGCCTTCTCTTAATTCTCTCTCTCTCTTTTGAGCCATGATTCAGTTCTCTACTTAGTAAGTTGATTGGGGGCTTCGTCCAATATATGAAATCGATCGATCGTACTCTATCACAGGCGGTGTGGAATGAATGCTTGGCTAGCGCATGTGAACCTTTCGTTAAGATGGTGAAATGGCTGGCTGTTTCATTCAATGGATTGTTCCCTTTTATAGCCCCCATTACCAGACGCGGTGGGGGACAAGTTTAGAAGGAAAGGTAAGGGCAGAAGGAAAAGGGTGGCAAGGAAGCTCGTGGAGGGTGCCTGGCTGTCCGACTGGTTAAAAGAAGACACAAGAAACGTTCGAGACCGAGAAGGAATTTTCCCTCCCCTTGCAAATCTCTCTCCTTTCCAATCTGAGAATCCGACCAGACAACGTTTGGCCATACACCTTCTGAGTGAAAGGAAATGGCACCCAAGAAGTGAAATGGTAGAGTGCAGTGTTGAACCTCTGCCAAAGAGTCTGTTGCAGTCCCCTGCAGGCTTTTGTACGCTCTTCAGGGCTCTCACAGGGGGGGATATAGATAGATCCTAACCAGAACGGCTTTGTAACAAATGTTTGTCCCCCTCGCATATGATTAAAGATGAGGTTCATGTGCTGACGGAATGTAAAGACTCAAAAAGGGAGCGAAGCAGGCTCAAAGAATTGTATAAAATTATAAAATAAAGAGCGCCCATTGACATAAGAATACAGATCGCTCAATGCGTTGCGGGTGTAACAGGGAGGGGCACTTCAGATAATAAGAAGAAAATGAAAGAAATGGTGTTGTTGTTGTGCACAATCCTGCCCAGAAGCGGTTCTGAAGCGCTAGCCAAGTGTCTCAAGAGAGTTCATTGTTTCGATCAGGCAGATTGAGTCGAAGCGATCCGATTGGCATGCAGGTTTCCTTATTCCCCCCCCCCCATGAATGCGTTTTCTCAGTTGTCCTCAAAGCCTTGTTAGTGGTTTGGGATCTAGCATCGCTAGATTTAGGATTTAACCCTCAACATCATCATCATCACATTAAAAACATTTTTTAAAAACAAAAATGAATTGTGTTTAATAGTATATCTATAATTTTTTAAAAACCAAATTATATACAGAGTTTTTTGCTAGGTTAGGTGCATATCGACAGTCGCATCTGCATATAACTTGAAAACTTTCTGTCCGTTTCTAGAATCATGCACAGGGTCTATATAGGTAATCATCTCATCTAGACTGAGTATTATCATCTATATGAGTCGATCAGTTTCTTTTTTCACGTCTCAGTATACTAATTACTAGACTAACTAGTATACTAACAGTCCTACTCTGAGCCCTAGTGTGCAACCAAAAAATAAAATAAAATATTAAGTAGCTAACATTTTAATTCAAGTAATAAACCCCTAGATCAAGGATAAATGGACTCAGTTTCTGGCATTTTCCACACTAAAAGAACAAACGAATGCTCAGGCTCCCTTGATAATGTCCTGCAGACTCCTGTTCCGGTAGGACCGGTACTATCCCCTAGACTATCCCCCCCTTTGCCAGGAAATCTCTGTGCCAAGCATGCATACAGCACGAAACGAAGTTCACTGACCACTCTTTGATCACCATGCAGTGCAACAGAATGCTTCAGAAAAAACAATCTTCACGCACGAACAAGCGAGTGCACGGATCGAATCGAGACGTACGGGTGAGGGATCTAGCCTTCCTCTTCCCTCCTTTAGCCTCTCCTTGAAAGTACTGTGCCCCTCCTCCTTGACTCTTCTTGCATGAGGCATCTGAATGAAATCTTCAATACAGGTTTTGAATCTTCATTTCATTTGGTTGCGTGTCCCCAACCAGACGAGACCTCGCATGCAAGTCACCGCGAAGGTCTGCACAAATCCGTTGGAAAGAGACCCTCCGAAACCTTGGAAACAGTTTCACAAATCCTCTCCCCTCTCACGCATACACCAGATCCGTTATCCCTTAATGATTTTATTCACTCAGTGTTTGACACATCGACGAGGATGCGCATCATTCGTCTATATAAGTTTCCTTCATTTGTTCCCTCATTGGCGTCCTGGATCGGCCGCCCTCACAAAAACAACAAAAACAAGCAGCAAAACATAAACAAACAACAAAGAGTTGTACCTGCTCTTCTGCTCACTGTAGCAGTCCCTAAAGAAACTGTGGGCAACAGGCGGCCCCCGAAATCGAGTGCACATCCCCAGCTTCGCACCCCGGGTCGCACAACAAGCGCAGACCTTGATACGGCACTTTTCGCAATAGTCACTCGCTATCCAGCGGCTACCACAGGGACACAGGCTTTGCGTTGAAGTGAAACGGGTTCCATCTGCAAGAGCGACAACCAGCCTTGGGTCACCTCGCTCCTGCTCCCTCTGCTGAGAGACGGCAGTCCCCGACGAGACCACCGAGGGAGCTACACTGTCTGCTGTGGAGGTGCCTGCCTCTACTTCTGCCTGCATGTCTGCTAGCATATCGTCTGCATCCTTTCTATCCGACTCATTCTGTGCGAAGATGGAGATGAGCGCCAGGTTCCCGACTGCCTCCTTTGAGATTGAAACTCCCAGTTGCCGTCTCCGCTGAGCCGCTCGTTCGAAGAGAAACCGCACCTGCGCCTTGTCAGACAGAAACGCTGGTGCTACTGTGGCGTTTCTTGCTTGAATTTCTCTGGAGAGACCCAGCAGATTGACATCACGCTCCGCGCTGTTATCAAGAGAGTCTGATAGAGAGGCTGTCGGCACAGTGCCAAGCTCGACATCACCAGAAGGAGACAGGAGGACCTGCCGCGCCTCGTCTCCCTGAGATCCCGAGGTCCGCATCATATAAATAACGGCAGCCTTATTCAACAGCTCGATCAGCAGCAATTGAAACAATACATACATACGTGAAGATGGATCGACTGTCTCGATCTTCTGTTGAGGTTGCGAGTGACCCCAAGACGCCCTATGGCTGCGGCTATATAGCTCTTTTCAGCTGATCCGCGCGCTGATCCAGCTGACGCACGCGCGCGCGTAGCTCGCGCTGCCGGGCCCCCGCGCGACTGCAGGGGCCCCGCGGCCGGCATGCAAAAGCTGCATGCATGGATGCCGGGGTCATGCCGGGGCCTTGCAATCGCAATTCGGCCGGACTTCATTGGACTCACAGTTTCGGTTGATTCAATTCGCCGTTGAATTCGGACGAAACCGCGGCCCCTGACCGACAGAAGAAACCGACTTGACAACCAGACAAGGCTCAGTTGAAGGCTGTACAGTGGAGGCATCCAGAGCCAGAATAAACTTGCACCTTCTTTTGTACATGTACTTTCGTTCACCTGCCCTTAAATTCCAACGTCGTTTTTTTTGCTTGCCCAGATGAAAGGCAAGTCCCAGAAGAAAAGTGGGAAGCCGTCCAAGCAGGCTCGTGTGAAAGGGAAAAAGGGGGCTCAGACCACTTCTCCCTTTCCGCTTCTGAAGCTTGTTGAGCACTCTGTGGGTGGTGAGATCCTTGTTCGTCTGCTTTGTTCGAGAGGGTCGATCCGTCTCCGTTCCATTTGTAAGGCCTTTGAGAACAGACTGAGGGAGATCTTTCCAAACAATCCTCTTTCATGTGTGTCAGAAGAAATCAGCGAACTGTTCAACAAAGACCTGGTCGCATGGCTTTTTGCTCTCCCCGAGCCCCCGCTTCCTGAGCACGTCCTGTACCTCTGCGCCCAGCAGAAGGATTTTTCTCCTGAAGACCTTGCCGCCGTCTCCCCTTCCCTCTCGTGTGGGGGGGAGGAGGGGGGGATGGCCGAGTTACTCGGGGAAGATGCGGACGAGAGGGGAGAGGACCGCCCTCCCGGCTTCGCCCACGAGGCCGTTCAGCAGATGGCGAATTTGTGGGCGACAGTGAAGGGGGCGGTGAGGGGGGGGAATGAGGCCTGCCTCCTGCAGTTGACATCCAAGATGTCCCAGGAGATCGATGAGCTCAACCAGGATCTCCACTCACTCGGCAAGAGGCCGACTCACTCTGCGCCCTGTGCACAGCATAACAAGGAATGGGCGACAGATTGTGAGTGGTACGCCGAGATGCTCCGGAAGGGGCTCTTCAAGGCCAACGAAGAGCTGTCTGACTGCCATGACGGTGAACACACCGTCCCCTGCGCACCCCGGTGCATTCTTGACGCTCTGGTACACCTCCCCCTGTCTGTGCTCGAGGATGCGGTGCGTGAGGGGGCGCTGCCCGCCTGGGTTCCCTTCAAGGACCGTTTCCACGAGGAGGACGTGGAGTGGTGTCAGCTCATGTGGGTGTGGGCTCTGAAGGGGGAGACTGGGAAGATTAAGGAGACGGCGTTCCCCCTCAAACCGCCCCCTCCTCTCCCTGCAAACAGGCCCAGGAGGGGCCGCAGTGGGGTTGCGGAGGCAGAGGCCAGGACGGAGTTGGAGAAGAAGAACGCGAGGTTGATCGCGGTCTGGGCCCAGAGACTCCTCTCGGCTGCGAGTGCTGCGAAGGCGAACAACGCCGAGATCGGTGGGGCGATTCTCGAATGGTTCTCGGGCCCGATCTCCCTTCTGGGGAGCGATGCAAGAGAGCACCTGTTCAACTGTTGGAAGGGCCATTATGACCCCGACCATCTCGTTCGAGCGGCCGCCAGGGGTGACACCGACTTTCTCGAGAAGACCTCCAAGATCACCCCTGACGGCCCCACTGCCAAGATGTCCTTCCTCTGCACGAATGCGGCCGCCAGGGGTGACCATATAGACACGTTCGCGTGGCTTCTGGAACACGAGGTTGGGTATATGACCGGCGCGTTTGCGTATGAGGACGTGCGACTGGAGGCGGCAGAGGCGGGAAGTTTGGGGATTCTCAAGTGGTTGAGGGAAGACGGGTGGGAGCTTCAACAATGGCCTTGGCGAACCTGCAAGTCCGTCGGTCGGCTGTCTCTTTTGACCTTGTTTGACTTCTCTTGCTGGCTGTGCGTATGTACATGCCTGCCTGCCTGACTGTATTGCAACAAGATGGCTGTGCGTATGTACATGGCTGTGCGTAAGTATTGCAACAAGATGGCTGTGCGTATGTACATGGCTGTGCGTAAGTATTGCAACAAGATGACATGATGCCGTGCCTGAGTGCTGTAGGGGCTATCCTCTAAATGCATGTCCTCATGCAGTCTCCACACAGACCCGCAGGATTGCTCGGCTTGTCTCTCTCTCTCTCTCTCTGTGCCCATCCCCGTCACTAGGACCTCTCTCTCTCTCTCTCTCTCTCTCTCTGTGTGTGTGTGTGTGTGTGTGTGTGTGTGTATACGTAGTACATGACTGCGTCAATTCATGCGCATTTGAGACCTTCCTTGTCATCATTCTCATTCTCTGAAAATCCTTGCAGCTCCTTTCCCCAGCACTCGTTCTCGGGGAGGGCTGCGTTGAATGCTTCATTGCCTGCTTCCCTTCTTACGTTCTTTCCTCCCCGCCTCTTTTCTCTTTTCCTCTCAACTTTCCAAATTTGCAGAAGCTGGGGGTGAAAGTTCCATAGAAGCACACACTGTTTGAATACTGATTTTCCTGCGCATCTTGATCTTGTGTGACCGCTCCCTCTGACCCTTCCTTGCAAGCAGACTTTCCGAAGACGAAGGCCACTTCGAGACCCTCCGATTTCTCCGTTCTGCCGACCCGGCCTGCCCCTGGGGGGGGAACGAGTGGAGCCCCGCGGCTGGGTTTGAGCCTGCTGATCTGCCTGTGGAGGTACGGCTGTTCGAGGTCGATCTGGCAGAGGCCCTATCGGAGGACGGAAAGGAACTTCCACTGCCCCCTCCTCGTGAGTCGATGAGCCGATGATCAGTCAGAGACTCTTCCTTTCTTCCTTTTTTGCTGCTTTCTTCGTTTCTTTCTTTCTTCCTTCCTTCCTGCCTTTCTTTCTTCCTTCCTTCCTGCCTTTCTTCCTTCCTTTCTTTGTTTCTCTCTTTCTTTCTTCCTTTCTTTTCTTTCTTTCTTTCTTTCTTTCTTTCTTTTCTTTCTTTCTTTCTTTCTTTCTTTCTTTCTTCCTTTCTTTCTTTCTTTCTTTCTTTCTTTCTTTCTTCCCTGTTCCCTTCCTTTCTTTTCTTTCTTTCTCCCTTCCTTCTTTTCTTTCTTTCTTTCTTTCTTTCTTTCTTTGTTCCTCCCTTTCTTTCTTCCGTCCTTCCTTTCTTCCTTTCTTACTTCCTTTCTTCCTTCCTTTCTTTCTTTCTTTCTTTCTTTCTTNTCTCTCTCTTTCTCTCTCTCTCTCTCTCTCTCTCTCTCTCTCTTTCTCTCTCTCTCTCTCTCTCTCTCTCTCTCTTTCTCTCTCTCTCTCTCTCTCTCTCTCTCTCTTTCTCTCTCTCTCTCTCTCTCTCTCTCTCTCTTTCTCTCTCTCTCTCTCTCTCTCTCTCTCTCTTTCTCTCTCTCTCTCTCTCTCTCTCTCTCTCTTTCTCTCTCTCTCTCTCTCTCTCTCTCTCTCTTTCTCTCTCTCTCTCTCTCTCTCTCTCTCTCTTTCTCTCTCTCTCTCTCTCTCTCTCTCTCTCTTTCTCTCTCTCTCTCTCTCTCTCTCTCTCTCTTTCTCTCTCTCTCTCTCTCTCTCTCTCTCTCTTTCTCTCTCTCTCTCTCTCTCTCTCTCTCTCTTTCTCTCTCTCTCTCTCTCTCTCTCTCTCTCTCTCTCTCTCTCTCTCTCTCTTTCTCTCTCTTTCTCTCTCTTTCTCTCTCTCTCTCTCTCTCTCTCTCTCTCTTTCTCTCTCTCTCTCTCTCTCTCTCTCTCTCTTTCTCTCTCTCTCTTTCTCTCTCTCTCT
>JAHBMJ010003170.1:0-12647 GCA_018398765.1 Chromera velia
AAGGCAAAAAGCCCACCCAGTGCAAAGATCAAAGCCCCCCCTCCCAAAAGCCCCGTCCCTTCTCTGAACAATTCCCTAGTCGATCCAGGCCCCCCACCCCCCACAGAACAACACAAATTCAATATGGACGTCGCCTCAGAAGACCAAGCGAGTGTCATACATCTGCACCAAGCACAGTCATCCAAAATTTCACAAGCTTCACCAACGGAAGCTTCAGCTCCGGCGTCACCAATGAAACCTAGACCGGCAGGACATCCGCCAGGGCCCGCTTCCTCAAGGGCCCCGTCGTCCACTGCCGGGGCCCCTAGCGGGACCGGATCTCCTTTGAAGAGGTCTTCCTCGGTCGTCCCTCCAGCGTTCCAGAAATCTGGTTCGGTCTACACACTCGCAGGAGGGGGTGGAGGGGCTGGAGGCGCTGCACCTTCCGCGATACCCTCGCACTCATCAAATGACAAAACTTCGTCTTCATCGTCTTCGGGGACCAGAAGCCGGGGCCCTCCAGCCGGACCCCCTCCCGCAAAGTCCGCCCCTCCCCCTCTTCCAGGAGCCACCACACCTTCTAAGAGAACAGGCCCCCCTCCCCCCTTTCCAGGAAAGAGTCCCGTCTCCTCTCCTCAGTCTGCCTCTCTTGTTCCCAAACCCCAAAATCTCTCTTTGAATAAACCTGAGGAGGACAAATTCTCCGCACTCCCAGCTCCAGATGTCCCCTCCTCGGAGATCCTATCCATCAGATCTCCGTCCCCTCCACAAACCGTTACCTCTCCTCCTGCCACGACTGTGAAAACAACCATTGCTCCCGGTGCTCCCCCCGCCTCTGTGGCTCCTCCCCCCTCGCCCCCCAAATTACCCTCGGCAAAGCCCCCCCCCGCCTCCCCCCCTCCCCCGTCAACGAAGAAGATGGGCCCCCCACCCAAAAAGGGATCCCCTCCAATGCGAAAAGCTCTCCCTCCTCCCCCCCGAGCATCGCCGGAAGAATGAACAAAACGGACAAGTTTGGTTGGTTGAGTCCTTGCTTTAGCAGAGGGGAGCAGGGACAGAGAGAAATCAAAACACGCAGAGGAAAATATGCATGGCCCGCCTTTTTGTCCATGTACTTTCTTCTCAACAAGATCGAAGGGAGAAGAAAGGAAGCAAAAGGAGCATTGGCTGGAAACAAAACCAACACACAAGTGCAATTAGAATTCACTTTTCCTGAAAAACACCCTTACCTTCCCGTCCACCTGCCTGTTTGCTCTCGTCCGAGTTCCTTTTTAGGCGGTCGACGGTGTACACACAAATTCAAGGCAGCTCACCTCAGCAGAAAAAGAAACAACTGACAATCGTGAAGTTTCGGTCAGGAGGAAGATGTGAATTAGACATGAGAACGTAGAGAAAGTGGAAGAATCTCTTCTTGTGATTACAGCAGGAAAGTAAAGCCAACGCAAGAGGTCAGCCAGGAAAGTCTTATTGGCTGCAAGAACATGGAGATCGGTTTTCTTCCCTTGTTTCTTCCTCCATATGCACGAACGTGGTCATCGATCTTTGCTGATCTTAGCCTTTGTGTTTTCCAGTGTGACAATTTCAAAAAAGTTCATGTAATGCGCATCTATCTGCCAGTGCAAGCAACAGCTGCAACACATCTAGAACACATCAACGTCACGTTTAATTAAAAATCTGATTTGACTAGAATGAATCAACTTTGAATTCTATAAAGTCAGTTTGAAACAGTCACTTTAACCGTGTTTCAGCTAGGCTCCCCATATCAAAAAAAAAAAAAAAAATAGGCAAAAAACCAAATTAGTTTTTTTTTTTTAATTTTTGATTTCCTAGAACAACACCTAAACAACCTATAGTGAACAACTGTTGCATAGGTGTTGTACAATGCACAAGTGTTGTTTAGAAAGAAAAAAAAAAGAAAAAAAGAAAATCAAAAATCAATTTTAGGCAATTACTTTTTTATTTTTTTTTTATGTGGGGAGCCCAATGTTTCAGTTTTTATTTTAATATTAATTGTTCTTAACAGCAGACCTTTTGTTAACGTTACTTAATTTATACTTAAATTTTTGATTAATTTGATAAAACTAGTATAAAACTTTAAATTTTTAGTTTTTTAATATTGATTAAATTATATTGAATTAAGAATATGCATGTCATTACGACGATGATTGCGTAATATAATACAGTTACGCCGTAATTTTGTTATAAGAGTTTTTCAAAAGGAAATTGATCTAGAAATTGACTTACGTTTCTAAAAAAGAATTAAATTTTAATGTATACTTATATAACAAAGGTCAAATAAGAGAAGCATCGAAATAATAAGCAGAAACTATCTAGAAAACTATTTTCTTTCAATCTTGTCTTCAATTGATCAATTATATCTGCTTACTCACTATTTTGAAAGCCATTGTGCAGATGTTCTAGTTACAACTAGTCTTGTCACTGCTGTTAGAGGCTTCGAGATTGAGTCAGGGACTGCTGCATAGAAATTGATGGAATCGTTTTGCTCTCGATCGAGGCTCACAGAGAGTGAAAGTAGCGGAGCAACACCTGCCCTTCAGACTGGTCAAATCGGGAAAGAGACCGAGCCGTCGATCCATCGTACGACACAGCGCCCACGTTGATGCCCCAAGAGACGAGCATCTGGGCAATGCGCAGCTCTTGAGCGGGTCGACTCCCGCCTCCCGGTTCGCTTTGTCGTGGATAGCGATATGATGAAGAGCGGTGTACCCAAAGCTGTCTCTCTCATGCAAATCGACTCCAGCAACAAGGAGGATATGTACTATGTCCGCGTGCCCGTAACGAGCAGCGTCGTGCAGAACACTTCTCCCGCTGGCATCCTTCGTCTTCACGTCGGCTCCCCGAGAGACAAGGAGCTCTACGAGGCTCCTGCAGTCTGACTGTGACACAGCTATAGGCAGTGAACAGGCAGTCAAATGGGAGAACGATCAAGTGGAGAGGTGACACCTTCCGCGGATCGACTGAGTTGACATCCGCTCCGAGGTCCAGGAGCACCTCAGCAGTGCCCCTGTGACCAAACCCACATGCACAGTGAAGGGCGGTGTGGCCGAGTAGGGTGGTTGCACAGATGTCGGCGCCATGTGAAAGGAGGATTTCGGTCAGACGTGTGAAGCCCAGCATGGAGGAAATGTGGATTGGTTTCAACCCTGATTCGTTCTCTGAATTCACGTTCGCTCCTCGTAAAAGGAGGAACTTTGCAATAGCGAGAAGATTCCTCCAACAAGCCCTGTGGAGCGCTGAACCACCCGAGCCCCCTCCTTTGATGTCCAGTCGAGCCCCCGCCCGAACTAACATTCGAACAGCTTCAAAAGAAAACAGTCCCTGCTCTACGGCCCGTCTGAGTGCTGTTTGGCCTCTGACAGTCCCGTCTACCTCTGCACCAGCAAGCAGAAGAACATGAAGGTCGTCTCTCTGTCCGTTCTTCAGGAAGACTCGAAGAGCCCTGTGGAGTGTCTTTGCACTCGCTGCCTGAAATGAACGAATGACGTGAGCAACTTGCCGGTCGAACAGAGGGGCCAACTTGGGTACATTCCAATCAACAGAAATCTTCAACTTTCCTGCTTCACCCCAACTCGCCTTCACTTCCATCGAGGTACAGTTGGAGGGCACACGAATCATTCGGTTCCCCTCCATAGGTTCCCATCTGTCGACTTTTGAGGGATCTGGATGAGCAGGTGTTTTGATGAAAAATTTGAACTCTACACAGGACCCCTGCTGGAGGAGAACAGAGTGAGAGTTCGAAGTCTATTTTGGAAAGTCAGAAGCGCTCGTGGAAAGGGAGTGAGCACGATCGGGTTGCCAGTTCCCGAGAGAACTGCAACTGCCAGTGACGTAAACACTTTCACCCCATTTTGTGTGCTTGCAGTCACAGAAAAATCGCACCCTAGAGATCATGTTTTCCGACTCCTACCTTGAAGTGAGTCAACCTGTTGCTTCCTGTCTCCACCTGGAAGCGAACATTAGTGTGCCTCGATTAGAAGTTTTCACTCTTCCATACCGTGGTGTTCAAGTCGAGCCTCAAAATTGTGTGTGGGCGCCGACTTTGATCGAATGATTGACAAAAGAGGAAAGAGTTGGGGCGGCCAGTCATTGAGGCCAAAGTGAGATGAAACTCGGTACGTTGGGTGAGACTCCGACGGTTCGAAAAGGTTTCGATCGGCTTGCGATGGCATCGACCGCGCCGCGCGGCCACGCATGCATGCATGCATCTGACGCAAGCAAGCTTGCGAACGGCCCCGCGGAAAGCAAGAAAAATGAGAACTGCACGATTGACGCACGCCGGCCGCGGTCGCGCCGATCCCATCCGTTCCCCCCCCCCCGCGGGAAAAGCCGCGGAACCCCCCCTTCCCCGGGAAAAAAGCCTGGGGGGATGCTCTGACGCACGCATAGCGTATATTCACGACAAGAAATTTTGGGGGCCTTCGGGGGCTTTCAGGGGCTCTTCGGGAGATTTTTTTTTTTTTCGGGGGCTTGCGGGAGCTGCCAGGATAAAAAGTGCTACGAAAATTTTGACTGAGGGTACCAGGGCCCAGCCCGGGGGCCCAATATTTTTTGGGGTATGCCGGGGCACTTGACATATTGCGCGGGCTGAGCAAAAATTGAAATCATATGTTACATGCAGGCATGCATACATACATCAAAAGTTTGGGGCGAAGGCCAATTTATCGGGAGGAGATGGGAGGTGTTGTTTTATTCCGGGGCATTGCGGGGCCAAAAAAACATCCGCACCCCGGTGGTCCCCGCAAGCCCTCCCCCCAAAAAAATCCCCCAAAGAGCCCCCGAAAGCCCCCAAACGCTTCCGAAATTTCTTGTTGTATTCAGCCTTTCCGCGATCACTTTTTGAGGCCACCCATTTGATGCATGCATGCATGGTAACGGGTTCACGCTTTTCTCGACCATTTGGGTGAGATCTTTCCGGGGTCTTTTTTAAGTGAAAGATATTACGTGCATGGGCTTAGCATTGAGCTAGGGTATTTTTATTTTGTAAATGCCTCCCGCTTCGCTTTCTGAGGCCATTACAGGTATTAGGTATTAGGTACTAGTAGGGGAGACCTGAGAGATGGCTGTCAGACCTGAGGCGGGGAGGCTGGCCTGAGGTGGGGAGGTCTGCCTGAGGGTGGGCGAAAAAAAAGCCCAGTAGGAATCAAACCCGTGCTACGTAAGAGTACTAAGTGCAAGAAACGTGTCCCACCAACTAGTCTGGCACGTACATCTGCTTATGGGCTTTGCACGCGCGGACGAAATTTGATGGATTACGTAGGTTAAACTTTGCTGTGCGCGAGAATATTGTATGCATGCAGACGCATGAAAACGCATGCAAATGCATGCAAACTCTGTGCGATCACCACCATGACGTTCTTTTGTGGTTAAAAATTTATTAAAATTTATGTAAGAGCCCCACCAGCGGGTACGGGGCCTACGTAGATGCCAAACTGTGTGTAGTTAGGAGTGGGACCGGGGGTGGTTCAATTATATATATAGATGATTAAAGTGAGGGTATAGGAGCCTAGATAGGAGCTTCTGCCCATCCAGGTAGTACGTCTACCCCATATACATGCATCACGCAACTGATTGGTATTAGTCGGTACAAATCACGTGTGATCACGTGTCTGGTTATTTTTATGCGGTCTGTCTACCCGCTCCCTAAGGTGGTCTTAGACAAAAAACCTCTGGTATACAGAACCGTTCAATGAGAAAAAACAGGCTAAGGCGGATAACCGACTCTGAGTTATGCGAGAAGGAGAAAACTATTGAGTGCTGTGTCTAGTTACAGTAGTAAGCAGTGCATTTCGATGAGACAAGTTAGGATAAAAGCCTTATATGGCGGCGCAATGTGGCAGCAGCAATTGATGAAGTACTGGGGCCATAGTCCTGGAAAGCATGAACGCATACAAACCATGTTAAGGTGACAGTACACGTTTTAAGTATCCCGCATGCAAGCTATTGCGCAAGTGTTACAAGCATGAATGAAATGACAGAAACCGAACAATCCTGGCTAGAGGAGAAGATTGCATATCTGCGTCTTCAACATCCTCTTATGCTGATAGCCACCAACCTATTAAAGGATGTCATGGCGGTAAGCGGAATCTGTTCATCTAGTAGTGCCTTTAGCCATGGCATCCAACAAATCAGTGTGGTCAAACTGATGAGGCAAAGAAAAAAGAAGAGGATCGAAACGATCAGTTGCTCACAAGTGTTGCAAAAGAGTCTGCATGTCCACCAACCTTGACAGTGGTACAAATGAGTGACAGCAACTTCAAGTTGGCAAAACCCATCCAGACGAGTGATATGATGGAAGGGGGGCCTGAGGATTTAAAGCAACTTGAAGAAATATGATAGAAGGGAAAAGAAGCCTCTTGAAAGAAGCAGTGATGAAAGGAGACTCAGAGTGTAACAGTTAGTACTGTTACGATATGAAGACTACCTGGTGAGCTGAAGAAGCAGTAGAAGACCTGGCCTATACCTCTTGATAACAATGATCACAGCCTGATGAAGAAAGGGCTAATTGGGGACCTTCAAACAGCCAAAAGCCAGCAGATGAAGGGTAGATTGAGAAGATAAGGAATCGATCGAACCCTGGGCATCCTGTATAACGAAAAACTGTAACTGGTCAACGGACCAGTATGACCAACAAGTTTACGAAAAGGAAGAGTCGATAGAAGAAGGGTTCCGGAGGAGTTTTTGAGTAACAGGCTGAGTTCTCTCCAAACATTCGGGTGGCTGCAGAAGCTGGGGGTGACTGACGACCTCTGTGCGTACACACTGTGTGCAAAAGGAACGAACTTCCCGGTATGAGAGGAGGAGTCTCAGATGGAGCGAAGCCAGAAGCAAGCCACCGTGATGGGGCAGCTTTCTCAAGAAAGAGAAGGGGAAGATACAACGCTACTAGAAGGAGAAGAAAAAAATTTCTTGAGGAGATGAAGAGAGAGGCAGAAAAGAAATAAAGACGAATGCACCGTCAGCATGACTAGGTACAAGAGCATGAATGAATAAATCCCTGTTTTCCCTGCTTTCCCCCTGTTTGTCCTTCAGCATCTGTCTGTATTTCAAGAGAGAAAGGCAGTGATGAAAGAAAGAAGGAAAGAAAGAAAGAAGGAAAAGAAAGATGAGAAAAAAAGAAAGGAAGAAAGATTGGGAGGTGAGAAAGAAGGGAAAAGAAGGAAAGCGACGGAGAACAAAGAATCGGAAAACTTTCTGTCAAGTGTCTGATAGAAGGAAACATGCACATCTGAGAATAGGGAAGCAGGGTCATGATTCCCCAAATGCGGCCGTCGCTAGGGCCGTCGCAAAAAGAAGGAATTCTGGGTGTATGACAATTAGCAAACAGGCAGTCAGTTGGAAGAAACGGAAGAAAAGAAAATGAGTGTACAGGTACAGAAAAAAGAAAGAAAGAAAAGGAAATTTAAAGAAAGCTGATTTCCACCAGTCCGATGGTAAGGAAAGTGATCTGTAAGGAGCCCACCAAGCTACTTGCATGCGTGGAAAGGAAGCAATCTTAGAATTGAAGAAGAGAACCTTATGCAGTGCACAGAACGAAAGAGAAAGAACCGTCAAAAGAAATTAAAGGAAACGATAAAAGGAAAGGAAAAGCAAATGAGAAGAAAGTCTGAAGAAAATTTGTTTGGTCTGAAAGGAAGTAAGCATGCGCGTTTAAAAAAAAGGAAAGAAAATGGAAAATGAATGAATCTTGAGTGCATGAAGCAATGAACAGACAGACGGAAGATCCGAAGGCAAGAAAAAGTGAAGGGAGATGAATACACAAAAGCAGTGTGGGTTTAATGGAGCTCCACCTAGTTAAAGGAGCCACAGGAAAGGTTAAGAGGGTCAAAAGTCATGCGAAGGCCAATGTATGATGGAGATTGAAAGTTGTGAGTCAATGTGTCTGTCCGTAGACCAAGAAGGCCAATTAACAAGGTTAAAGGAAGTGTGTGTGCAGCGACATTGACCAATAGCTTTCAAGCTGCATCTGCAGATCTACAGATTCCTATCGGCAGCACTGCAATCGAACGAATGAACTCCTAAATGCAATGAAAAGCAAATGAATGAAAGAATGAATGAATGAGGGAATCGATAATGAAGTTTAAGTGAAAAGTTGATGTGAAAGTGAAAGTGAATGAAACGATGAGCCCCCAAGTTTTCCTTCACATGAATGTTTGGTCAGGGGGTGCTTGTTGAGTGCTGTATCTAGTTGCAGTAGCAAGCAGTGCATTTCGATGAGACAAGTTAGGATAAAAGCCTTATGTGGCGGCGCAATGTGGCGCAGTAATTGATGAGGTACCGGGGCCGTGGTCCTGGAAAGCATGAACGCATGCAAACCATGTTAAGGTAACGGTACGCGTTTTAAGTGTCCCGCATGCAAGCTATTCTGCAAGTGTTACAAGCATGAATGAAATGATAGAAACCGAACAATCCTGGCTAGAGGAGAAGATTGCATATCTGCGTCTTCAACATCCTCTTATGCTAATAGCCACCAACCTATTAAAGGATGTCATGGCGGTAAGCGGAATCTGTTCATCTAGTAGTGCCTTCAGCCATGGCATCCAACAAAAACTCTAAACAAGCATGCTGTATTATGACCGAATGTTATTCTCACATGCATTCAGCAAGAAGCCCAGCTCTAAGGCATTGCACATATATATACGCAGTCGGCAGGAAGCCCAACTCTACCCAACTTTAGGGCACTGCATATTTAAAATACACAGTTAGCAGGTCCTGAAAGCCTAACTCTAGGGCACTACACACTGGCATTTAAATACGCAGTCAGCAGGAGGCCCAACTCTAGGGCACTGCACATTTAAATACATAGTCAGCAGGAAGCCCAACTCTAGAGTACTGCACATTTACATACACAGTCAGCTAGTGACTATGTTTGATTTGATTATATGTGATTTGATTTGATTTGATTTAATTTGAGCTTCAACCTCAAATATTTGATATTTAAGGTGAGATTTGAGGTTAACTTCTTAGGGTTCCTCACTGAGTCACTGACTTACTGTCACTCTGATCATTTTTCTCATGACAATAGTTATCAGAACATTTCTGATGTGTGTTTCAAAAATTTAAAAAAATATATATAAAATTATAACTTATCAGTTCCGTAAAAAAAATATGCCTGTGTGGTAGTGTATATACACTAGTCACTCAGACTCACTCTAGTACTAATAGAGATTAAGAACGTAAAATTGATAGATTTGAAATTGCATATGACTTTTTGTTGATACGATAAAGTTAGAGCACGTATCAAAATTGAGGTGACAATCACTCAGCTTTATGGCACTTCTTTTTCCTCTTCTGTATGATCACTTTCTTCAATGTGAATCGAATTGATCGGTGGTGGGAGCTGCTGAGAGCTTTTTCTCTGGCTTTTCGGCTTTCCAGGAGTGGGTACTCTTGGGCTTCTATTCGGTTGTGGAGAGATGACAACGGGGTGAGACGGAGAACCACGCACACGTTTGCTATTGCTCTTAGTGTTGGAACCGTCCTGTTTCTGGGCAGCTAAGCATCCAGAGTTGGTAAGTTCGGCTACCTTCTGTACCGCGCCAGGGCTGACAACAAGCCTCTTGTATTGGAGGTGAATATAGAGAGGTCGGTAGCCTTCCTCACCCAGAGTGATGACTTTCTCAGGAGGGGGAAGTTTCTCCCCAGCCTTCTCAGCATTTGCGTCTGCGGCCGCCTCCTTTGGTTTCAAATTGGTCCTCCCGCGTAGCAGCAAGAACTTCTTCAAGCGAAATCCCGAGCAGATTTAGGACCTTTCGAACCATCTTTCCGATCTGCTCAGCCCCGTAGTAGATTGTCGTCTCGGGATTCAAAAAGGAGGCTAAATCCATCTCAAAGTTCTCTGTCAGCCAATGGATTATGATCGCCAGGAACCCTGACTTTCCTGAATACGACCACATGTCGAGGATGATCGATACTCGTCGGGTCGCTGCTTTTCTCAACCTGTCTTTGATTGACAGAATAATCTCGTTCTTCAGTGTTAGGAGCAGAAGTCTCTGCACCTTCCCTACAGACGGGAGATCGTAGCGGGGGTCCAGTGCCTTGACCAGCTTTCGCAATGCCTCGTTTTCTATGAGATGAGGCCAGCCAGCACTGGCCAAAAAGTCAGTGATCAGCATATCATACTTGATTCTCTTCTTATGCGTCTCTGTATATGGTGCGACCACGGCTTCTACTTCATCTTTGGTGGGGAAAAACGTTCGCACGTCAGGCTACTTCGTCCCCCCCGCCCCTTCTGACCACTTCTCCTATCTTTTTTGGAGCAGCTGCACATGTTTGTCAGACGTGATCGTCAAGCCATGCTGATTGATGAGGTGGGTTTGAAAAGAACTGGTTGCCGCTGCTGCATACTCACAGCCACAAATAGTTTCTCCTTCCCCCTCGGCTCCTTGTATTTTTACCTGACACTGAATCACATTTGCCCCTTTTTGTACGGACCATATTTTTTTTGCGTACCCGGCTTTAAAAACAAATGCCTCCTTCTTCCCGTTCAACCCTGTCGGATTGTGTGACATGTCTTTACGGGGTGTAAAATGTTTGCAGACGCTCAAAAAGGGGGCTGTAAAAGATGTTTCAGCACCAGAAAAGTCAACACAGCTGTTCGGGAAAACGTTCAGCTAATCGGTTTACCTCTGTATGAAGTAAAAGGAGGTGAAACGTCAATTGCAGTGCAGCTCAAAACATTTTTTTTTTGAGAGCAAACCATCAAGATTTAGGTTTTTTCATTTGAATCAGCATGCGTGATGGATCGGTACTTGCAAAATTTTTTCGCGGATCTTCATATTTGAGGTTGAAAGTCATATTGATCAAATATTTGATCGTATTTGATAGGTCTTTAAACACTAGGTCCTCCCTGACTGGATATTTGATTTGAGCTTAAGCCTTACCTCAAATCAAATCAAATCAAATCAAATCAAATCAAACATGGTCACTACAGTCAGCAGGAGGCCCTGCTTTAAGGCACTGCACATCTATATCGAATCTAATCTCCCTCTCTATCCACACACCGACTCCATCTCCTTTTCCATTTGCATGCCAACTCTATTTTGGAGTCCCTCCCCATCCGCACGCCTATTCCATTTCCCTCTCTATTCACACGCCAACTCCATCTAGCTTGGGGACCCTCTTTATCCACAAACTGACTCCATCTACATAGTGGTGTTTAACTTAGCCGTAACTAATATAACTTCGTGCTTCTCGATTGATCAGATGTTGCATTCTTGGAGTCAGTCCGTCTGATATTGCATGCACGGTTCCGGTGTGTCAGCACCATTATATATGCGATCAGACCCATGACTTCTCGCGAATGATGCGCGTGTAGAAGGTGCATACATTAATTATTCACTTTTTTTTGGCGTCCCCACCCGGATCGCCATAAAGTGGAATTTTTTGCATGCATTCTTTTTGCTCGATTATTTGACTTACCCAAAAGTGAGAGCATGCCGTCATATTGACCAATCTTGGAGATGGTGATTTCAGTAGAGTCTACCGTCGGTCCCTTAGCAAACAGTACGTGCATAGCAGGACTGTCTTGGCTGTTGGAAGAGAACTAATCATACTAGAACATTCTTATTGTTCTTTTTCCGGGGCGCAAATTTGCCGGAACTTTGGAGCTTTATTTACTGTGTCCATCTTTCTGTTGACTGTGAGTGACGTGTGGGTTTAGGCGATAAGTTGAACATTGGCAGACAGGCTTAGGAGGCCGAGGCATCTTGACTTCTCTATCGTTGGGGGGAGCGAGCCGCAGGACGGGGGAGGCCCGACACTACAGAACGAGTATGTGGTGCATCCCTACATAGACGGGGAAAGGCTGGGGCTGAATGAGCAGAAGATAGAGGTGCAGAATGGACTGGGGGTAGAGCCCTACTATAAGATGGTACTCATGCGGGTGAGACCCAAGACGGCAGCAATGTTGAAGAGATCGAAGGAGGACCCGCAGAAGGAGGGGGTGTACATCGACACGATTAAACGAAATAAGTACCTCCGCCTGTTCATGATGTCGGATAGAAGGAAGGAGGGGGGGATAAACGAGATGGGGAGGCCAGGAATGATCGAGCTCAAGGAGGGGTGTGATACGATTGTCCAAGACCTTCTGCTGCCGTATGTTGACATCCGGATGGAAGGGGTCTTCAGCTCCCTGTCGAGGGAGGCATAGATGGCAGGGATGGGGGGACTGAAGTATCCAAAATACAATAAGAATGTGTCTTTGAAGGTGAGGCATATCGCACAGGACTACCTTACCGGTGTCCGAGCAACGGACCAGACGTTTGTGGCTGCTGGGGAGGATCACGTGTGGGCAGCCGAGGTGTGTGTACTCTTGATGGAGTTAGCGTGGGAGGTGGATGTCAAGAAAGTGAGGGAGATACTCACTGGTGCTCTGGCTGGAAGGGGGAGGGGAGAGGGGGGAGAAAGGGGGCGTGTTGAGAACCCATCTGTGCAGCCAATAACTAGGGGAATAGGGGGGATGGGGGTAGGTGGGGGGAATAGAAGTGTGACGTCAGATCTACGGCCGGGAGGAATCGTGGTGGAGAGGATCGAGGCTAGGAATTGAGGTATCCGGGAAGGAAGAGGATGAAATGGATGTACTGATGGGGGCAGCTAGTGCAGGTGCGACTCCTATGCTGGCTGCAGCGGCCACAAGGGGGGGGGGGGGG
>JAHBMJ010003171.1:2608-12794 GCA_018398765.1 Chromera velia
GGGGGGGGGGGGGGGGGGGGAGAAGAGGTCGAAGCGAATTTGAGGGCGGGTGCCTGCCTGAGAGGGTCGTGGGGGTCAAAAGAAAGAATCTTAATTTTTCTCAGATTTTGCAAGTAGTTCTGATCTCAGAATTTTCATCTTCCTTGGTCTTTCGGTTTTATTATCCATCTTGTCGTTCCTGCCTCACATCTTTTCCTCCTTTGTTGGCGGGCTGACAGCTTTGAATTTCAATTGTTCTCCTTTCCTAGCTTGGCGTGCTCTTGCTTGCTTAAACTGATCCCTTCCCCCATGCATGCATGAGCAGACTCCATCAGGCAGCGGGGGCATGAAAGTAAGAGCATGAACTGATCCCCTCCCCCATGCATGCATGCATGCAGACTACATCAGGCAGCGGGGGCTCGGAAGGTGATCGAGCTCCATGGAAGTTTATGGCTTGTCAGTTAGGATTTGGAAGCGGATTGGTTTTCCTGTTTGTTGTCCTCACATTGAAGGAAAGGTGGAATGAAAAGAAAGAGAGAAAGAGAGAGAGAGAGAAAGAAAGAAAGAAAGAAAGAAAGAAAGACAGACAGACAGACAGACAGAAAGACAGAAAGACAGAAAGACAGAAAGAAAGAAAGAAAGAAAGAAAGAAAGAAAACAGAGGAAATCGGTCTCGAATGGCTGAGGAGAATGTGCATGTCTCTCTGTTCATCAAGAAAACAAAAAGGGTCCAAACCTCCATGACAAATTTAAGCGTGCAGGGAAGAGAAGCACGTGAGGTACTCAAAGTGCTCGGCTGCAAAGACAGCAAATTGTTCCTTGCTCAAGCAGGTTCTCTCTCGAGTGGAATCGGCACCTCGATAAAAACCCGTTGATGCATCGATTAATGCACAATCAAACAATGTCTTCTCTCAAACCCCCTCTCAGGATCCTCATGCATGCAGTCCCCCTGGACTGTTATTTTCTTTCTTTCAGGTCAAACGAGAAACTGAGGCAGGCTTTGTTGAAGAGTCCGGAAAGGTCTGGGAGGACAGAAACAATCCCATTTGCCCTGCGCTGGAAGGTCTGCGGCCGTTTTTCTCTTTTTGCTCTATCGTTTCTGGCTGAAAGCGAAGAGAGAGCATTGTGACCTGTACGACAATTCTCTTCATTGGTCTCCGCATGTTTCGCCGTTGCAATTGAAATCGGGACCTCAATTTCTGAAAGAATCTGATGCTGAAGGCTTTGTTTGCGGTCCTGGATTTGATGTTCCATTTCCCTGCATGCATGTTGTTTTGCTTCCCTCCCGACTACTTGGCATGTGGACGGTTTCCAGACAGAGCTAGTATCATACTGCGGTGAAACCTGCCGAGGCCTCTTTCTTTCTTTCTTTCTTTCCTTCTTTCTTTCCTTCTGTCTGTCTGTCTGTCTGTCTGTCTGTCTGTCCGTCTGTCTGTCTGTCTGTCTGTCTGTCTGTCTGTCTGTCTGTCGCAGTGCATGTTCTCTTCTTGCTGTCAATCAGCCTTTCAGAGCTTCTGAATAATCGAAAGAGGGACTGCTGAAGACTTCTCGTCTAGGCTCCTGGTTGCGTGCTTGGATTCACTTCGCTCATCACTGCTCCCCCCCAATCCTCACCCTCGTGTTTCATGCAGGGAAAGGATCTCCTGAGGTTGGCACGCACGGGCAGGTCCCGTTGAAAGAATTGCCTCATGTTGTGGAGGAGAACGGTCGTCTGTCGCTTCTCAGGTACGATCGATGCCTCTCTGGGGGGGGGGGGGGGGGGGGGGAGTGGGTTGGGGGGAAGCTGTGAGGGAGGCACGTCCGAAAACGATTTCTGCACACTGATTGATCTTTTTTTGTTTTCTTGTCCAACTTGCAGTTTGGGACAATCCCGATGGATATCAACGCATGCATTCATTTTCATACAGAATTCCTTCTATGAAAATGAATGCATGGGACTTGCCCGAAGGATTGATGTCAAAGGCACTTTCACACACCAGGTTCCCAGGCTGCAGGGGTCTTCGTGTACACATGTGTAGACATCCGTGTTCTACAACCGAGAGAAAACCAATTGAGGTCTTACGTGCGTCACTTGTTCTACAACCGAGAGAAAACCACTGGGTGTCAGAGTAGCAAGCATCGAGATAGGATGACTCATTGCAGAAGAGAGGAGTTCATTTTTTATGCTTCTTTTGCAAGAGGAAGCTCTATGTTGATTCGGAGAGGAAAGCGGTTGTTGAGCTTGTGTACAGACGGCGAAGACAGGAATAGGACCTGGGCATGAATTAACACAGCAACTTTGACGCACGCAAAGTGAAAAATTTTGATGCGTGCTTGCGTGCGTCAAGAGGACAGGACCAGGGCATGAGTTGACACAACAGCTTTGTGGCTTTAAATTTCTTTCTTTCCTCTCAATTGATCCTCCCTTTCCTTGATTGCAGGCCTGCAGTGGTCTGGTTCGGGGAGGGCCTCGATCCTTTGACTCTCGGGGGTGGGTATGTTTTCTTTCTTTCTTTCTTTCTTTCTTTCTTTTCTTTCTTTCTCTCTCTCTCTCTCTCTCTCTCTCTCTCTCTCTCTCTCTTTCTTTCTAGGTTTCTTTCTTTCTTTCTTTCTTTCTTTCTTTGTTTCTTTCTTTCTTTCTTTCTTTCTTTCTCTCTTTCTTTTTTTCTTTCCTTCTGCCGCTTTTGGCGTTTGCTTGATCGAGATGTGCGAATGAATGAATGAATGAATGAATGAATGAATGAAGGAATGAAGGGTTTCTCTCTAGCTCTTTTGTTGGTGTCACCAGATAGGTAGGTACGCGAGGCCCCCGAATTTGGATTAGGCATGGGGGGGGCCTTGTGTTTCTTTCTGCATGCATGAAGTCCCGGGGGTCCTCTTTTCTGGACGGCATTCTGGCAGCAGTCGCTTTGCATCTGCATGTGCGTGCATGCGTGTTTCGTTCCTTCCATGCATTCTTGGAGGCCGGCGCTCCAGGAATGTGTCTCTCCTGATGACATTGTCAGGTCGTCCATTCGGGTGTGCTGCCCTAGCTTTCTTCTGCAGCTGTGGAGGCCGAACTGGAGCTTTGTGACCTGATGATAGTGGCTGGTACTTCTTCAGGTCATTCGGGATTCCTCTGACTGTTGCGTTTTCTTTCTGCGTCTTTCCGTACTTCCTCGGTCAACTCCGTCTCTTTTTCTCTCCCTTTCCCTGTCCTTTCCGCCTTCCTTCCTCTTTTCTTTCTTTGTTTCCCTCTCCCTCTCCTTTCTTCCGCCTTTCTTCCTCCTTTTCTTCTTTGCTTCTCTCTCCCTCTTCTCTCCGCCTTTCTTCCTCCTATCTCCTTTGCTTCTCTCTTCCTCTCCTTTCCGCCTTCCCTCCTCGTGTGAGTGAGAGAGTAACCGACTGACCGACTGTCTGTCTTAGTGAATTTTCGTTGGTGGAAATCCTGCACATGAAGCCTGGCCTGCCGGTGTCCAAGCGAAAGAAAGCACATGCAACCCAGGACCCCGACCCTTCGTGTTCGTTCCAGCTACGCAACCTCCATCGCCTCTCCTGCTGTATCTCCTCTTGCACGTGTTCATCCATACCGTGATGCATTCCTTGTATGCACGCAGTGGTGTACCCGGCAGCCGGATTTGCCCCGATTGTCGCTGCAAGAGGAGCTCCCATCATCGAGGTCAGTGGGGCACCTAGAACATGTCCGTGAGAGCGTTCTGTGAAGACACAAATTTAAATCGCTCTTCTCCACTTACACAAATCCAGCAAGCAACACGCTCTTCCAAACCTGCAGGAGCGACTGCATGCTTGCACACATACGTACAACATGGATACGAGAACACTAGTTCCATACGGCGAGAGCACACGTAGGCATGCTCATACACATGTATGAAGGGTACACCAAAACATTGTTCGAAAATTTACATATGCACTCGCGACCGTAAAAGATTCCACTGAAATCATCGCAATCAACGGGAAGATCTGTTTTACAAACGCTGTGTTACTGTGTTTGAGCGTCACTCCTTTGTCCTTCATCGTTCTCACACTGCCATTTTTTTTTTTTTGAAAAAGAATTCTGTATGAAACTAAATGCAATTACTGTTTTTGAGCGTCACTCCTTTGTCCTTCATCGTTCTCACACTGCCATTTTTTTTTTTTGAAAAAAAATTCTGTATGAAACTAAATGCAATTACTGTTTTTGAGCGTCACTCCTTTGTCCTTCATCGTTCTCACACTGCCATTTTTTTTTTTTGAAAAAAAATTCTGTATGAAACTAAATGCAATTACTGTTTTTGAGCGTCACTCCTTTGTCCTTCATCGTTCTCACACTGCCATTTTTTTTTTTTTGAAAAAGAATTCTGTATGAAACTAAATGCAATTACTGTTTTTGAGCGTCACTCCTTTGTCCTTCATCGTTCTCACACTGCCATACATGCAGGTCAACTTGGAATCGACTGCGGGAACCACGATGTGCACAGTTGGGCTGCAGGGAAAGGCAGGTAAGTAGGCCCTGAACTTGGAGTAATATCTTCCTGCATGGGATGTTTCATCGAGCCGTTTTTTTCTTTCTTGCACTGCCGAAGCAGCCGTGCTCCGGTCACGGTTCTGCTTTGTAAGCTTTACGTTTCAATACCTCTATCGGTTTCTTTGCATGAAAATGTCTCCAGTATAGATCAAAACTCTCTAAGGCTCTGCGCTTGTTCGCCTCACTTCATGCAGGAGAAATTCTCCCTGCATTGCTGGGAGTCGAAGATGAGGTGCAGGAACTGCGCACTGCTGTCAGTGGCAATTCACACACAGTACGATGAGAGGGTAAAAGAGAAATCATGCAGCTGGGAAATCAGTCTTTACTGGATCGTCCTCGAATACTAACGGATACGAGAAAACATCCGGGTAATTCCAGGTAGATCGGCGGCAGTATTCAACTCCCATGCATAACTTCTATTAATGACTCAGATATATGCAACTCTAGATGGCACTGCATCATGGCATTAGTAGATGCAAACTGATAGTTTTTTATTTTTCAGAATTGTTTCCTTTAGCTTTTCGTATGAGCTATGACTATGACTATTACGCTTTTCGTACCAGCAAAGTGAAATTATGTGATGGCTAAACTAAATTAATTTGATAATTATACGCACCATTTTATATTATTTATAATGTAATTAAGGATGTAATTAATTATCTGATGGCTTAATGTTTTCCACCCGTATTGACACACGCAGATCGTCTCCCGATCGAGCCCCCGATTGACCAGCCTGCCACGCCATGTGATGATGATGATGATGTATGGGGTTAAAGCCGGTGAGCCGTATAGACTCTGGCCAACCTAGAGTGTTATACAGAGAGTTAAACTTTCAACTTAGGCCCCACTGGGGTAAATTGAATCGATGGGAGCCTGACAGGGATGGGGCTCCACCTCTAAGCAAAAAGGCTTTTGCTTCATCTGGTAGTTCTCTTACAGGCTAAGTTACAACATGCTCTCTATCCCACCCCGGAAGAGGGTCCCCATAACCGATCAAAGCGCCAGAACAGCACTGGCACGCCCAAGCGGAGGGGGAAACGAGAACAAAAGGGAAAAAACAAATACCTCAGGGGGAACAGAAAGGACGGAGACGGACTCCTCTGTTTCTGTGTCCTTTTTTTTCCCCAAGGGTCACGGGCCAGTGAGATTCCTTCTATCATTTCATGTCAGTTAGAGGTCTATCAGATGACCTCTAAAGAAAATCACCCGAGGCAGAACGGGAGGAGACAGAGAGAGAAAAAGATCAGAACTCCCAATCTCCTTTGATTCCCTATCTTTTCTACCGAAGATGTACGAGCAAAGGTTTCTCTCTCAGTTCAGTTTCTGCAGTTCGGTCAGTTCAGTCAGTTCAGTCGGTTCGGTTGGTTCATCTCTGAGGGACGACTTATTTTCTAGGGGAGTAAAAGCGAGTAGTAAGCATGATAAAGAAATTCAAAAAGGGGAGAAAAAGGGAGAAGAACGAAGACGCCGCATGTAGTATGCACCCTGCTCGCAGACCCACTTGTGAACCACATGAGCACGAGCGCCCCGCGCGCCCCCCTGTACCCGTGCAGGCTCGAGCCCGTCACCTCCCACCGCCTCCCGCGCTCACGCGAGGGGTGCCATCCGAGCCCCACAGCCTGGGCCTCATGGGGTCATCCATCTCACGTTTCCCCCCCATATGCTTTTCGCTCACCCCCCGATTGATTCCGTTCCACCCTTGTTTGTTCCTCAATCAATCAATCAATCAATCGGATGAAACACACTCGGACAGACATAACGAAATATTCCCCTCAAAAACAAGTACGGTCGTTAAGAATGAACAACGACAAGGAAAGAGTGAGAGGAAGTGAGGGAAAAGAAAGAAAGAAAGAAAGAAAGAAAGAAAGAAAGGAAAAAAGGAAGAAAGAAAGAAAGAAAGAAAGAAAGAAGGAAAGAAAGAAAGAAAGAAAGAAAGAAAGAAAGAAAGAAAGAAAGAAAAAAAGAAAAAAAGAAAAAAAGAAAGAAAGGAAGAAAAGAGAAAGAAGGACAGACTGAAGGAACATACACCGCTACTTACGAAGGCAATCGGAGATCGCCCATGCGCCTGCAACAGGGTGCTTTTCGAGGAGAAGTGTGAAGATCTCCCTCACTTTCTTCTCATTTTCGCTCACACCCCGTCCCAACTGCTGCTTAGCCATTTGTTGTGCCCACATAATCAAGTCCGACTTAGAGCAAGCGTCTCTTGCTTCATCCAAAAGCCTATTCATGCGTCCCCTCTCCCTTTCGGTCCCTTTGCATTCAGTCAACTTATGGACAACATCATGGCCACGCCCATGCAAATCGAGGGGGCAGTGCTCGCAGACCGTCTCTACCTCCCCGTTCGGAACTCCCCCCCCCCTCCCTAACAGTGCATGGGCAATCGGCCTGACGTTGGCCTTCAAACAGAGCAGCCTCCTAGAGAGAGGTCGAACCATAGGAACACGCCGCCCGCTTGAGCTGGTCTATCCTCCCATGACAAGACGGGCTAAGCGCTGTCTAGACGGATGTTCGACTTGGAAGACCGAAGGCCTCACTCCGTTAGGAAAAACCCTCCCCCGTCCTGCCTGCCCTCCCCTGCCCTGCCGGCCCTCTTTTTGTAAAGAATGGGAGGTAGCTACAAACCAGTCGTCCAACCATTCTTGTGCCTCCTTACCTGTCCCTTCTACTGCAAGCTTTCTTTTTAATGCAGCTTTCTCTCCCGGGCCCGAAGGCACCCCCTCGACAGAGAAGAGTTTAAAAGTGAAAGGTCCTACCAACAGCTTGACGGACCTCCACCAATCGCCATAAAGGCCGTCTTTGCAGAGATCTAAAAAGCCAGCGGGTACACAGTGGGATGTTAAGGAGAGGCTACGTAAAAAACCCCCAACTCTTTCAGTCAAGATAGCCCGTATCGGGCAAAGGCCGGAGATGAAGAGGGAGGGGATACGAAACGAATTGTGGGGAAGGCCGAAAACCCGTCTAGTTGCAAATCATCTAACGCTTTCATGTCTGTCTGACTGAGGGAAAACGCTTCTAGCCCGTAAAGGGCCATAGGAATCCACAGGCCCCGAAAGAGTATAATTTTTGAAGTCAGGGAGAGACGACCAAGAAAAACACAGAGCCCAATGACCCCTCCGAGTGCCCTCTCTGCCACTCCCAAGCGATGTCTCACAGAGGAACGGAGAGATCCGCCTTCAAAAAAGGTGTAGCCTAAATATTTATACTGGCTCATTCTCTCAACCTCCTTCCCTTCAAAGAAGATTAGCTGACTAATATTCTCCTTGCTGCAGGAAAGCTTCATTACTTTTGTCTTTTTCAAATTGACCGTGAGGCCCTACGTCCAACAATATTCCGCCAATTTATTCATTCTCGCTTGAAGCTCATGCGAAGAATGACCAAACAAAACAAGGTCGTCAGCGTAACCGAGGCTTTCAAGAGGCTCGGGCCCCACACAGATCGTATCATCCTGACTGACCCTGACTTTCCCTCTTTTCCTCTTCACCGCTACTTCGGTCTTCTTATTCCCTTTTCTAATGCCAACCCCTCTCAATCTGCCTGCCCAAGGGTAGTCACGTGTTCTGCTTTCTATAGACCTCTCGTCAGATGCTGTTCCATCCTTCTCTGACTCTTCCCCCCCGAGCTTATCCTCTCGGTGAGTCGAGAGGCGGATGTGGCGGTGCAGATTATTAATGAACAGAAGGAAGAGCAGGGGAGAGAGAGGGTCACCCTGTTTCACCCCCGCCCCTTCTTGTATCTCCTTATCTGCCCCATTGACCCTCGCCCAGACATCAAAGTACATAGCATGCACCATCAAAACATTAGATTCCGACACACCCTCCTCCCGAAGCCGTCTCAGCAACAGACCTCGAGGGACCTTATCAAACGCCTTAGAAAAGTCAACAAACGCAGCCAGAAGGGGGAGTTTCTGGGCTTTGGAGCTCGCTACGAGTCCCACCAGCGCCGCAATGGCCTCCCTCGTCCCAACCCTCTTCCTGAACCCCAGCTGGCGGTTATCTAATGAGGTCTGTTCTCTCAATCTCTCGTCCCTCAGGAGGGCAAACAGTTTTGCAAGCAAACACATAATGTGGATAGGTCTCCATTCCGAGCAGTCACAAGAGGGGGGGCCTTTCGGAACCGGAACTACATGGATCAAATTCTAAAGAGACGGCCAATAGGAATAACGATGAAATAAATTAAAGAGGACAAAAAGAAGGAAACGAGAAAGGGGAGAGGAGCTGAAACAAAGGTCAAGATGCCTGGGGGAAACGGCCCCAATTCTGTCAGCCTTACTCGTATCGATAAATCGGAGTGCACCGATAATCCTTTTATAAGAGAAGGCCGGGGGAGGAGGGGGGGAAGAGAGAGAGAGAGCAGAGGAAGCAACTGGAGGAGGAGGGAGCCCTTCACCCTCAAATACAGAGGCCCAGAAATCGGTAAAAGCCGCGGGGGTCGGTCTGTCTCCCCTACCTCTCGCACTGCTCGTTTCCCTCTTCTACCTCCAAATCGCCGAGGGGTCAGTCGCAGCCTCCCTTGCTAACCTCTCTGCTTGCCTGTTAGCGTGTTCAATTTCTTTATGGGCAAACAGTCTCTTCCTTATCCTGCGAAGGGACTCAAGCTTTCGCTTCACACTCTGGGTGGGACCTTCCCGGTCACTTTCATCTGCCCCCCATATTCCTTTCAGGTCCTTCCATTCTCTCTCGGCCTCTCTCACCTCCTTTTGTTTAGCCGAACATTCCTCATCCTACCAGTCTGGCCGGGACGACTCCCGTTGACTTATGTCCTTTCTTTCTTTCTTGTTTTCCTTTCTACCTCCCATCCCTACCCCTTCGGAATTCCCACTGGCTAGGCATGCTTGCCAGGAGTCAGAAACCTGTCGTAACTGCTCTGTCAGAGAGAAAGACAGTGCATCTGACGGGAGCGGCTCGGGCGGAGGTTTTGGGGGATCGAAGAAGTGAGGAACAGCTTCTCCCCACTCCTGCGCTTGACGTAAACCCTCATCCCATAAGTCTAGCGCCCCATTCTCTGTGAACGCTTTCAGAGAGAGGGCCACCCCCATCAACTCATCGTCGTAGACAGGGGTACATCTGCCTACTTCACCCAGATGAGAGAGAGGCCGGGAGAGGGATAAGTCAGAAATACATTCATGCATAGACAAAGAGGGAGGAGAAGAGAAGTTAAGAGAAAGAGAGACAGCTGCATGCTGCTTTGCAACCTTCGGACGTGACTCGACCATGTAAGAAGATAGATAACGAAGAAGCAGAGGGTCAATCAAAGGAATGTCAATTACCGACTTAGGCTTCCCACTCTTAAAGGTCCATGCCCCGGTCAGTCTGACCTCCACCTCCCTTCTTTCATCCTTTAGGTGCAGGAAGTTGGACTTCTTGCAAAGCGAGTGAAAGATCCAACGACCTGCTTCGTCAAGATTTGAATATAGAGACTTACGCGTGAATTCCAGTGAGTGTCCGTCTGCATTCTTATTCACTTCATGCCCCATCCCGGTTTCAGTGTCTATTTCCCTTTCCCACGTGACCCCTTTTGGGCACTCACTAGCTAGGTGTGCATTCAGGTCCCCCATCACTATTCGCAGATCTGATAGGGGGACAGTGCATAACGCCTCCAACAATTCTTCCGTCTCTTCATTTACCCGTTCTCTGGAACCTCTATAGTCCGAATTGGCATGCAGAAGATACACACCGAAGACATGCAGCGTTCGGGTACGTGAACTATCTTTCCTCCCCCCCCCCC
>JAHBMJ010003172.1:0-7500 GCA_018398765.1 Chromera velia
ATTTTGCAGCCGAAGAAGACCACAGAATCGGAAGCCACCGCACCTGCAGTGCCAGCTCCCTCTTCCAACCCCGTCAACGTCCCCTTCGGACCCCCCGGAGGGTCTCTCGGCGGATTCTTTCCCCCCATCCCTGTACGCTCTACCCCCATCCCTGTCCCCGTTCCAGGACAAGCCTCAGCAGGAGTGCCGTCCGCTACGGACCGCAAGGAATCAGAGGAAGAGGAAGCAGAGGTCAAAGAGGAGGAGGAGGAGGCAAACCCCCCCTCCCCCTCTTCACCCCCTTCTTCAGACGGAGAAGCACTTAAGGGCAAAAAGGAGGAAGAGGATTCCCCCCCCAAGCAGCAGGCGGAGACGGAGGAGAAAGAGCAGACGCTCCAGCGGAGCCCTCCCACCAACCAGGCAGCAACCATGCCCCCGCCCCCTGTGCCTACCTTCCACCCTCCCATGGGGGGCCTCTCTACCCCTTGGCCTGTGCCCACTCCCGCGCAAAAAGCCCCACTGCCCCCCTCTGTGCCCATGCCGAACCTTCCCGCTGCCTTTGCTTCTTCTGCCGCAGTCACCGCGCCCTCAGGCCCTGTCAATGAAGAGGAAGCAGAAGCCCCCCTCTCTCCCGGAGGCCCTGTGGCCCTGCCCCCCACACACACCCAGACAGGCTTGCACACGCCCTTCCCGCCCAGCCCGGCAGTGGAGAGCGTCCAGTCCAATCTCTCCCCCCGCGCGGCTGGGAGGGAAAAGGAGAGCTCGCCCCAGGGCAGCAGAACCGGACAGCAGTCGAGGAGACACGGCGGAAGCGGGGCGGGACAGAGAGAGAGCAAGCGTCAGCAGGAGGAGCAGCAGAAGGGATTCGGTGGATCATCTTCTCAGGAGGCCCGTGTCCGGCAGCTGGAGGTCTTCGTGAAGGTGGGTTGGTGGGTTTGGGTGGGTGGGTGGAATGGTTTGCTTTCTTCTTGTCATTGGGAGTGAAGGTATGCATGTACCTCTTTTCTCCCTCCTCACAGGGAATCAGCGAAAGGCGTCTGTCTTTCTTGGGGTTGCTGAGCTTGAAGGGGGCAGCCGGAAGAAGGAAGGGAAAGGGACAGAGAACAAGAGAGAGAGAAAGAGACAAAAAAGTCAAAAAAGGATGGACCTGGAAGAGGTTCAGAGACAAGCAGACAAACAGAGAGGGATGAGCTAACAAAACCAACCTTGATCCTTTTGTGTTTCCCTCCGTCCTTTCTTCCCTTGTCCCTCCCTCCTCTGTATGTGTGCAGGATATGCGAAAGCGGTTGCACGAGTACGAAGAGAAGGAGAAGAGGAAGGAGAGAGAACGGCAGGAGCGCGCAAAGAGACAGCAGGTGCTCATCAAACTCTTGGACTCAGGAGCTGTGACGGTCAGTCGGTCGGTCGGTCGGTCGGTGACTGCGAGGACCCATGCGCCCATCAATGAACCCCTTTTTCTACTTCTTCTTCTGTGCGGCCTTTAGGCATCCGACCAAGAACTGTCTGGCATTCTTTAGCCCCGAGCACCCTCACACCATCTCTGCTTCTTTTTTGGCTCTGACGGAATTCTTGAGCTCTTTCATTCGTCCATTCTTTCGCCTTTAGGGGGATTCCTGTAAACCCTTTGAAGAAACCAGCACTGTGTAAACACCCTCTGCCAGTTTCCTTTGCGGTTTCTGTTTCATTCCGCACTTCATACAAACCTCGTTGCGTTTCTTCTTTTTCGTCTTTTCTGTCATCTGGACGCATTTCCATTTCATAAACCCGTTGCCCCCCCCCATTGCCCTCTCTCTCATCCTTTTTTTTTGTTTCCATCCTGCCCTCACTCACTGCAGCTGTTCACGAAGAATCTCCACCAGATTGTGACGAATGCTGTGGTTGCATAGGGACTCGACCAGCCGCAGCAGCAGCAACAAGTCGAGTGCTGAGGAGACAAAGAAGATGACATCCAATTTTTGAATGACATCCAATAACTGTCCGGGGAGTGGGTGTATGGTCTTACGGGACATGCATGCATGCGGTTTGTCGGTTTTTTGAATTGATCACGTGAGTTGCGGGTATGCATCGGAATGGAGGGGCGTCACCCCTCCTCCCATTGATTTCATGCTCACTTTTTCAGGGTGAGTCCGGTTACATCAGGTACACTTTGTCACTTGAGCACCGCCGAGCTGAGAGAAAACAAAGTTAGAACAAAGAGAACACGAGGAGGCCAAAAAGAAGAACAAAGAACCCACCCACCCACCCAGTGCGTCGATATGGTAATCGCTGAAGACGGAGCCAATTAAGGCAGAGAGAACGCAGCCAGGAACTTGCTGGCAGGAAGAAAGCGATCTGTGCTCCCTAGGCAGTAAACGCGCTGCCTCATACAATTTTATCAAGAAACTATGGAAGTAACTCAGATTCCGGGTCCGAATCCGGAGTTTGGAACTAACATTTAGTTCGATTACCCATTCATTCAATAACCTGGCCAACGCATATAGCTCTCATAAAGTATAACTACATCAGTATCATTATCATCATACGTCATCATCGTTCGCCCTAGCGTCTGCCCAAACTAGTGGCCTAGATTAGAATAAAGAACCAAATAATTTAATTGGTCCAAATTTAAGGTCAAGACTACTGGTAGGAGTAAGTAATGGAAATTGGATGGACGGAATGTGCAGATCAATTTAGAATGAATTCTTTAAAGATACTGCACTGGCCGGGATTTGTTTCTATGGTTTGATTCAGCTGGCTGTGAAGACTCAGCGATACTGCCATCTGTCTACTATATGAAGTAGTGTCAGTCTAGTACTTTATTCTATTGCTGTCCTCTGGACCAAGTCCTCGATCTGTCTTTCTCAATCAGTTCAATCGACTGCTTCTTGCAATGATGCTTTTTACGTATCGATATTAATTCTGTATGCATGAAAATAATTAATTTTTTCAATACAAAGCTCGCGACTGCATGTGCGGCACTGCGAATCTGCGCCACTCTTATCCCTCAACTCTCGCGCGCGCCGCCATAAACAGATCAATTTGGATAGAATGAGTGTGTACAATCATAGAATGAATCCTGTGTATGCACCTTCTCAAGGTGAATGGGGAAGCTCAAAGGAGCGGGAAATCTCAACTTCCAACAGTAAACAAGTTGACATCATCTATTGGTATTAAACCAAACTAATGGCCATCAAACCGCATAGTAAGTTTTAAAACTTAGGCAACTTGAGCCGTACGTTGTTTTGTCATCCTCCTAGACACCGATTGGCCTAAGAAGTCATAGAATCGTTGAAGGACTTGTGCGCAAGACTAATTGGATTCCGCTACGTAAAATATTATAATAGAATGTTTCTTTCCTGTTTGATTGCTAGTAGTTAAGTGGTAAGCTAGATTGGGAAGCTAGATAAGCTAAGGCAGCTAATGATCAACTCTAACTGAGATTACAGATTTTATAATTAACAATTATAGAATTTATAATTCGGTCAAAAGTTCAGAATTCTATGTTCTATTCTTAAGTTTTTCAATCCAATGCAATCCTTTGAATTTGCTTCTTCTGATTGTTTTTGTCAATTTCTGAAATTTATTTACAAAATCATCTTTTTGTGGAATTACAAATGTTCTGCAATTTATGATTTTTATAATTTAATGTAGATGACATAATCTGTAATTTGGCCTAAACTTCCATATTACACAATCCGTAATTCTGAATTAGACAATCTATAATTCGGCTTAAACTCCCACATTACATAATCTGTAATTCCGAATTACACAATCTGTAATTCGGCCTAAACTCCTACATTACACAATCTGTAATTCTGAATTACACAATCCATAATTTGGCCTAAACTTCTAGATTACATAATCCATAATTCCAGATTACACAATATGTAATTCGGCCTAAATTCCTAAATTACATAATCTATAATTCCAAATTACATAATCTGTAATTCGGCCCAGACTGGCGCCTTCCTGCGGGCGTCTCGCATGCATATTATTTACACATTTTATCTGGGGCCAGGCCCTGCCTTTCTCTGCCATGTCTCAATAATTCTCAATACTTCCTTGTCCTACTATTACTCCCTAGATTACTTCTTACTTCTTTCTGCCTTCGTCATACCTCCCTTATTATTTATCTCTCCTATCACCTCATCCCCACATCTTCTACTTCCATATAACAACGGTCAAATGATGATTGAGGGTTTTTTTATGCATGCCGCGTCCCCATATATGAGACAACCATATAATAACGTACAGTATAATCAACTTAGTAATCAAAGCATGGGATTGATGAGTTCATAGTACTAGTCGTAGACTCGTAGTAGTAGTAGTAGTAGTAGTAGTAGTAGTAGTAATAACATGTCTACAGCCAAAAATTAATTTTTTGAATTTCAGGTAACTTAAATTATAGGTTTATACCCGAATTTAGGTTTAAATTTTTAAAACTTTTTGTACTAGCTAGTAGTTTTATATGTACAAACCAGTGTTTCTTCTAACGCCTCTTTTCAAGTTACTATAGCCCTTCTAAAACATTCTATAATATAGATTCAAAATTGTTTAAAATATGCAAAAACTAGTAAACTTTAGTCAAGATTCGAGTATCATTCACGGCCTCTCTAGCGGAGGTATGTGGAAGTTTAACATACTACAAAGTCGCCTTTTTGTAGCTAGTAGTTTTATATGCACAAACCAGCGTCTCTTCTAATGCCTCTTTTCAAGTTACCATAGCCCTTCTAAAACATTCCACGATATAGATTCAAAGTTGTTTAAAATGTGCAAGAACTAGTAAGCTTTAGTCAAGATTCGAGTATCATTCACGGCCTCTCTAGCGGAGGTATGTGGAAGTTTAACATACTATAAAGTCACCCGTATAGTAATAGAATATATTTATAGAAATACTTTAGGAACTAGGTTAGGAATCTGTCAGTAAAACTGCATGCAGAACCTAAACATTTTTTCAATTGATTTAAATTCTTGCATAAGCATTCATTAGTAAATCTAACGATAAGTGTCTCTTATTATGCCTGTGGTGCTTGAACCAGTGCATCATCTAGTGCATTATTGAATGTCCACATAGGTTGATCCAGCTGGTGACCATGCAGCCGGACGTTTGCTCAAGGGTCATACAGACCAAAAGTTGCCAGAATAGAGGCTTTCTTGAAAACTTGAAAAAGAATGAAAGGAGAAAAGGGGGAAAAGAAGTGACGAAGTGAATGAAGTACTGGCTATCTTTGAGGAGAGGCAGGGTGGCGATTTGTTCCTTTGTTTTCTCCTTGTCGATCAACCGAATGGCCGTTCCAACAATCAGATTGTCTCTCTTCTGTTCACCTCTCGGAAATTTGACTCTCAAGAAGAAGAAAAAAGAAACTTGTCTCTCTTCTGTTCACCTCTCGGAAATTTGACTCTCAAGAAGAAGAAAAAAGAAACATCCAAGAAAGTGCAGAAAAAAAAAGTACTTTGACCGGTCAAACCCCCCTTTTCATTTTCTCTATACTTATCGATTTTGCACTTTGCTCAAATCTAGACTGAACTTTCCGCTATTGGCCATTGCCGACTTCCCTTTCTGTCCCATCGTTCCCACCACCGATGCAGGTCCTCTCTGTCCCTTCTCTTCCCCTTCCCCCCTCTTCAGGTCACCTGGGTCCGTCTGTGGGGGCACAGATGAGCCCAGGGGATTGGACGTTGAAGAGGTTGGGTTGCGATTGAAGGACACCTGCCGACCTCCAGAAGGAGACGCCGACGGGTACGCATTTCCTCTTTCCTCCCCATCACTCTCAATCCCCTCGCTGTCCGAAGAAGCAGCGCCAGATGCGTCGATACCCACTGGCTCCTTTCCCCTGCTGTCCCTGCTTTTGCTGCTGGAGGCCGAATGAACGAAGGACCCCTTCACTGACGGAGAAATGACCTCCTGGACCTCTGAGCTGTCTCGCCTCCCGCTTCCAGAACCGCCCGACGCCTCTGGGTGCTCTATGCGAGACACCAGGTAAGCGCAGATGAAGAGGAACATGAGGCCCGAGATCCACAACTGCAGAGAGATCGACAGAGGTGGGCACGTGTTTGAATCACTGAAAGAACAAACAAATGAACCAACGAACAAGGAATGATCCAGCGACTGAACGAATAAGTGATTGAACGCATGATGGTGCGCACAAAGGTAACGTCAAGAATGAATGCCGAGGGATCGAGCACCTCTGCATGCGCAGACAGACCTCCAACTCCTTTCGGAAGCTCCCAGATGCGCTCACGGAAGGTCGGAAGAACGGAAGCCAACACGCGGCTGTCAAGGGGACGCACAAGGCGTCTGCGAATGCCTTCCAGAAAGAGTCCAGCCGTTGGAAGCAGAGAGGGGCGAGCACGGACTTCACACACAGCCTGCAGTAGAAGAAAGCAACCTTTTCAGAGAGATGTAACACGCTGCCGACTCGTATGGATTCGAAAAAGTCGGTTCACTCAAAGACAGTACCCGGTAGAGAGAGAAGCTATCGGTGGTATAGAGAAAAGAGTGACAGGAGAAAAAGAGGAAGCAATCTATGTTGGTTGAATGGAATCAGGGAGCCGGGTAATCTGAATGACTGCATGTGAGTCGAGGGATACATAATGCGCCAAAAAATGAATGCAAGTCAATCACACAAAGAAGGGCACAGGCTCAGTAATACGTGATAAAAATGAGAATACGCGTGTGCGTGCGTGTACATGTTAGACGCACAGACATGCAGGCACTCCACGCGACATAAAAACAGACAGACCATCCAAACAGCAGCCACACTTTGAAGGGCCACACCTCGTCCAGTTGATCAGGTCGCCTGAAGGCGAGGACCCTCCACTCAGATCCAGATGACATCGCCTGCATCACTGCACACACATACACACACACACAGACACACACACACAGACACACAGACACACACACACATACACACACACACAGACACACACACACATACACACACACACAGACACACACACACATACACACACACACACACACACACACACACACTCACACACACACACACACACACACACACACACACCATACGCAAGCAGGCAGGGAGATAATTGGCCGTGTCCAGAGGGAAGGCTTAAAGTATTTCAATCATCTGTCTTCTGAATGCATGTCAGCCTTCAAGAGAGATTTCCGGTCATGCGTGAGCGCTTTGTTTTCTTGATGGTTTAGCACTTCCCTTTTTTGCGCCGAGAAGCCCCGGTGAATCGTGTTTGTGTCACGCACACATGCACGTGGAATGAATTTCTCTCACCTGCTTCATCGACACTTTCTGTCTGCGAGGATCTTGCTCTCTCTGCATTGCTTGACAGATATCGATACATTTGTCCTGCTTTTTCGCTCTCTCTCATTTTCTTCTGTTCTGCACAATTGCCTTACCTGCGATGAATGCGAAGATGAAGAAGGAGAGGAAGGACCACTGGCAGAACTGTGCGATGGGCCCCAGGCGGTTGGATCGCGTCAGTTTCTGGTTCAAGAGTGCTGCGGGAGCCTGGGAGGCAACCTGCATGCGTCCCGCGTGGGTTGAGGAAGCCAGAAGA
>JAHBMJ010003172.1:10000-12636 GCA_018398765.1 Chromera velia
ACCCTCAAGGAAGGTCTGTTCGAATATCCGCGAGTCACCATCCGGGGCGGCGTTGTGTTTGGCAACTCCGCAGAGGACCGCAGAGAGAGTGCCAGAGAGGGCGACGAGGAAGACGATGCCGGCCTGAAGGGAAGGGAGGGAAGAAAGCGCGCTCACTCATTTTTTCAACTGACTGACGACTCATTCCTTCGATCAGTCCGATAATCATTCGATGAATTTCAACATCAATCAATCAATCAATCAATCAATCGATCGATCCACGGAGAAAACGAATACATCAATCTCCTTTTACAAACGGAGGGGAAGGAGAGAACAAATGCATGTAGGGAGACAGACAGACAGACAGACAGACAGACAGACAGACAAACAGACAAACAGACAAACAGACAAACAGACAAACAGACAAACAGACAGACAGACAGACAAACAGACAAACAAACAGACAAACAAACAGACAAACAGACAGACAGCGAGAGGGAGAGACAGACAGACAGACAGAGAGACAGACAGAGAAACGGACAGAGAGACAGACAGACAGACCGACCGACAAACCGACAGACAGACAGACAGACAGACAGACAGACAGACAACAGACAGACAGACAGACAGACAGACAGACACAGAGAGACAGACACAGAGAGACAGACACAGAGAGACAGACACAGACAGACAGACACAGAGAGACAGACACAGACAGACAGACATAGACAGACATAGACAGACAGACACAGACAGACACAGACAGACACAGACAGACACAGACAGACACAGGCAGACACAGACAGACACAGACAGACACAGACAGACACAGGCAGACACAGACAGACACAGACAGACACAGACAGACACAGGCAGACACAGACAGACACAGACAGACACAGACAGACACAGGCAGACACAGACAGACACAGACAGACACAGACAGACACAGGCAGACACAGACAGACACAGACAGACACAGACAGACACAGACAGACACAGACAGACACAGACAGACAGACAGACACAGACAGACAGACACACACAGACAGACAGCCAGACAGACAGACAGACAGACAGACAGACCTGTGCCGCCCTCCCAAGGGGAGCCGTGAGCTTTGAGAGGGTCTTGGGTTGACTGCAGACATAGAGTTTTGTTATATGAAACACAACGTGCAAACCTAGCTGCATTTTCTCGTGGAGCTGGATAAAGCCACACAAACATAAAAAGCGGCCATTTTCTCGTGGAGCTGGATAAAGCCACACAAACATAAAAACCGGCCAAAGGGAAAAGAAAATGGTTTGCATGAGCAGAAGTGAAAAGAAAATGGTGTGAGTTCATTGCTCGAAATTGTAAGGCCAACGTGGAGAGAGGAAAACAGCAGACTCGGATTGATCGATGCATGCACGCATGCAGAAGAACTGTGAGAGTGACTGTCTGCATGCATGCAAGAGTTACTGACTATTTCTCGAGATCCTCATTGAACGCTTTGGTGAAGATAGTAGCCCTCCTGATGGTGTCACTTGCTCTCCTGGCAGACAACCGCCTCCCCTGCTGCTGCCTCAATTCCAAGTCTGTGCCTCCCTCTGCGTCAACAAAATAACGAAACTCTGCCCCCTGTTCTGCTGTCGACTCGGGGGATGCACCTCGCAGGTATACTCTAGGGGTCACCCCTGTCTCCTCTGCGTCTGCCTCATCTTGTGATTGAATCAGGAGAAGGTCCACAAAGCTCTTGCGACCCGCAGAGTTCAGAAGATTCAAAGAGAGGGGACCCCGGCCAGTGCCTGACCTTTGTCCGGGTCGGGCCGAGAGAAGGTCGTCTTCGGTATGCCTAAAATTGGACGCCACAGGATTGCGCGCAGTCAAGAGTTCGTCTTCGGTTCCCTTCATATCTCTACCACTGGTTTCCTGGGTTTCTCTGATTGTTTCTGCACGCACGAACGCTGTAGGAAAGTGCCTAGTCCGGGCGCTGATGGGAAACAGACGTGCCTGGTGCGTATCTCTCTCTGACAGCCCCAACAGCAAGGGGCAAGGATAACCTTTCAAGGCTTCCGCAGGTAGCAGCCAAGAAATGCCGTGTTTAGACCGTCACAGTACGTGCTGTACGTCATGCAAACGCCCAGCCAGTCATCTCGAAGAAAGAGGGAATCGTAACGTACCTTGGATTCAAGCCATGCATGCAGCTGGAGTGATTTTATTAAGTGCCCCAGCGTGCCCCAGCCGCCGTCTGGCATCCGTCTGGCTATACCGCGAGGCCATACCGAGAATGAACACTGCGGGACAACCGTAACACTGCTCTTTGGGGCCATCTAACTCTTTTAATCAATTTTTGACTTGGATGCATCGAACGGTCTATCTGCATGTATGTATGTCTGCATGTATTCTGTTTGAAAGTAGCGATGCTTCATATGGGTATGTATTCTCTCTTGCACCAATCAATCACCATGGCAAATGAAAGTGTGACAAGAGTACTTCAGAACACATGGGGTCCATACCACAAGAAGTCAACAGTTAGACACTCAAACAAACAGATTTAGATGAGCCAGAGCAGCATGTCTGTCTCCTCTGTCAACTACATGCTCACACTACACAGCCAGGTAGGGGATCATTTTTTTCAGTCATAACTGCAAAGATCTGTGGCTCGGGCTGCTACAGT
>JAHBMJ010003173.1:0-13148 GCA_018398765.1 Chromera velia
AGGCGGGAGGAGACGAGACGACTGAGCCTGAACGGAAGCTGCTGATGCCGCTGAAGCACCAGGATGACGCTGCTGGTGCTGTTGAAGCGGGAACCGAAACGCACCGGGGGGCGGGGGTTGGGGAGGGACGGGAGAGAGTAATGGAAACTGACCGCCCCTGTGGGCTTCGGATTCATCCCTAGGTCTCATATATTCGTCCCTATTTGCTTCTATTTTCCTCCTTGCAACCCCCCACGGAAAAGGTTCCCCCCCGGGAAGACGAATCTCTTGAAGGACCCTAGACTGTCCCTCCCCCCCGCCTGTGCAGACAGACAACACACCACCACCACCACCACGCAACATCTCACCCCCCGTTTCCCTGTACGCAGACCCATAAGCAGAGGACGAAGAGGAGGAAGAAGAAGAGGTCGCTCCGGAACATCCGGAGGAGAGAAGCACACCCTGAGTTAAGCCGCCTGCGTGCTGCTGGCCGTCTTGACCCTGTCTCTGCCTGCCCGCCCCCCCTCTTGACTTCTGGGAGCTTTCTTTTCCGTCTCGAGAATTATCGGATTTTCGTTTCCGAGACGAGAAGGAAAGGGGACACTCAGGGTCGGGGAGGGGAACAGAAAAAGGACCTGGAGGGTAACCGAAGGGCGAGGTATCCCCCTCCCCCTGGGACTCCTCATCTCCTTCTGCCCCTCCCTCTCCCTCTGCCTCCCCAAAGTCCAACTTTTCTCGCTCAGCTTCCACCCCCTCCCTGACCTTTTCGATTAAACACACAAACTCAGACGAGGCGATGAAGTTCTCGGACAAATTCGGGGTTTTCTTGCCTTCCTTCAAAATCAAGATCGCCTTCCTCTTCAGATAGTGAAACCTATTCTTCACTTGTTCAGTTGTCCTCCCTGCAGCCAGGCAGGCGCAAAGGAAGGAACACAAACAGACGCACAAACAAGAAGTTTGGTACACCGCTGTACATGACGTGGTATTGGTTAAGCAAAGGAATGAAAAGAAGCCAGGAAGGAAGGATGATTTGTACAACAGAAAGAAGGCGCCTGCCTGAAGAAGGAAAAAGGGATAAAGGAACGAAGGAAAGAGCGAGCAAGTACTCGTATACTTAGGGCCTCCCAACCGAAGTAGCGAAAAACTGACCTGTCTGAATCTTTTCAGAAATCTGCTTCCACTTGTTACCCTGAGAGGGAACAACAACGGAAGCACAAAGTGCGTCAAGTGAACAGCACGAGCAGGCGGCAAGCACGCACCGTATAAGAAAGACTGACGAGCAAGCTCGCTGAACACAGTCAGTGAAAATGGGGCACACCTCTTGGAAAGAAAAAAGAAAAGCGCAGAGAAGAAACCCCACGGAAAAAGAGGAGCAAAGAAGCCTGGAGGGAGAGGTAGCGAAAAGGACACAGAGGAGGTGCGAGTGCGCATCCGATTTGAATACAGTGAGAAACACTGACAGACGGCATGTCCACGAAACAGGCAAACGCGAGCACATTCCTCTCACATGACACACACACACACACACACACACACACACACACACACACACACACACACAAGCAAGAGAGGGAGAGAGAGAGAGAGAGAGAGAGAGAGAGAGAGAGCAGAAGGAGGAAGATGAGAAGGAGGAAGAGGAGGAGAAAGAGGGAGAAGTGACAGGCAAACAGAGGACGGCTGCAGGCAGGCAATGCGAGAGAGCGAGAGAGAGACAGGCACGAGTAGGCAGAAAAGAGTCATGGAAGACTTTCGAATGGGAAGACAGACTTGAATCAGCAGCGGAACACGGAAACGCGCCCACCTGAGAAAAAGACACTCCTTTGGTTGCGGGTCGGATACACAAGACACCCATGTGGCCCGAAGCAGGGCAAAGGGGACAGGCGGGAATCGGGTGCAGTGGGCAGGCTGACAGGCAATGCAAACTATCACAAGGCTTGACTGACATTTTCCATCTGCAACTTCAGCAGTTCATAGTCTTCCTGCTCAGTCCATTCCCCTCTATGAACGTGAGGGTCCAGTCTCTCCTTCCATCGGTCTTTGCACTGCCGTGCTGCGCGCAAACAAAGAACAAAAGACAAGGGAACATACAGATGCCGACACATCCTGCCAGGGGGCATAAATGGAACTCTCCTCAAGAGGGGGAAGCCCAGGGAAAGGTTGGAGACAGACACGGTGTTGCCCGCCACAGAATTCTCTTTTTGCCAACAATTAACTAGCTGCAAACGAAAAAAAAAACAAGGACCCACCAGTTCGGTCGATTCCCGACTGCTGCATGAGCTGCGCGACATTCTTCCAGCTGCAGAGCGCAACGAAGCAGAGGCAAAAGGTGTAAATGAAGAAAGGGAAAGGATTCGAAGAAAACTGAGAAGGAGACGAGCTTCGAGAACTGCATGGAGAGAAACTCACTCGATGTTTCCGTGAGTCAGCTCAGGCAACCCTTTCATCACATCCTCCAGCCTGGCATCCTCGTCCGGCGTCCATTTCCTTCCAGGCTGCAGAGGATGCATCAGGAGATGTAAGTGATTGGTTCAATCAGGCACAAGATTCAAAAAACGCAACGGCATGGAACTCGACCAACCTGTCTCGCCTCTTTCATTTTGGATAACAGTTTGCAACAGTAAAATAGAACTTCGCGAGAGATCAGGAAACGAAACGTGCATCAGATTCAAGAGCAAACGACAGGATAAAGCATACCGTGGCCTATACGGTCGTGAGGAAAGAAGATGGAAGATGATGGAAGGTCTTCCTGAGAAGAAAGTATATAACTTAATATAAGTATATAGCTGATTGGCAACAGAAAGATCTCACATGGATCGGGGGCCGTGACCCAATCCAATCCGAATTCCAAAATTCTGGTGTCCGATACCATCTCTTGCCCCCCCCCGGGCCCCCCCCCCCAATACATAGGCGCGGTGGACGGGATCGGACCGGACGTCAGTCGTGTTTTGGGCGTGCCACGAAGGGTCCGACCACCGTATCAGCGGCCCCCCCCCCTTATATCGGGTACCACCCGATACCAGAATTTTGTCACGGCCCCTCGTACGTAAAACTTACTGCGCGTGCGTCAGTGACAAAAGACAAAACAGAGCGCGGGCACGTATATATAGGCGCGCGCGCGCCAGCAATCGGTCTTTTCCATTCTTTTCCGATTTGGGCGCGATATTTGGGCGTCTCGCCGCGTCGTCCGACAACAGAACAGTTCCCCACTTCGTGAAGTCGAGAGGACCAATGACACCATACACGGTCATCCCCAGCTTAAATATCCAATTGACTGGCCGAGTGCTGTTCGAAGAGGTGACGCCTCCAGTTTTCTTGAGTTCAGTCGCGGAAACTTAATGAAAGCGCTCCGCAGATTTTCTATCCGGACTCAGTCGACCATCAACTGCTCTTCTGCATCAAGACGATAAATTCGAGGCGTCGTCAGCAGGGCTCCACAAAAGGACAGGAAGAGGCAGCACTTTCAGTGTCTCTAGGCAGGCTGATGAGCACAGTCTGCACGGAATCGAAACGGGGCGGCGGGGAGCAACCAAGCAATGACGGCAAAGGCGGATCTGAAGATGCAAACGCAACCGCGTCGTCTTCCTCGCTTCTCCAGAGTTTGCTGGGAGGAAACAAAACTGGGTCGAAGGGAATAGGTGTCTACGGATACTTTTTGTCAGTCTTTACGTGCGTTCGGAGAGCACGTGCGCGAGAACCTTCTGTAACGAGTTCCTCTCTGTTATGATTTCCTCTGTTCTGTTTGCGTTTTGAGAAATGGAAAAGGCAGTCCACTGCTCTTTTACTCTGGCTTCTTTCTCTTCGTCAATCTCTTTGCAGGACAGCCGTTCTGTTCGCTGTCGTCTCCTACAAAGGAGGCAACACAATCAAGTCAGCCAGCCGGCATCAGTTTTCCTTCCACACATCTGCGTTCTTCGTTTTTTGTCTTCTAGTTCTAGTCAAAAGTCCAGTTCTGCTCATGCGCCTTCTTCGCTCCATGAGTTGATTAGTCCACCAGAATTGAAATTGTGCACCTTTGTTCATGAAGAAAAGAACGTTTTTTGTATCAATTCCGCGTGCACGTGCAGATGGTTTCTCGGCCAGCTCCCGCAGATCCAAGCCACTGTGCCTAATGGTTTCCTCCTCTTAGGCTTTCTGACGGTGGCAGTCCTCCTAGGTCTGCCCTGCACCTTGATAGAGATAGGCGCGGGGTTTGTTTTCGGTTGGTGGGGCCTACCCATTTCTGTTGCCGGGATCTGCGCAGGATCACTGGTCAGTCACTCAAGTTCTTTTCTCAGATTCACACAAGACCAAAGCAATGTGTTGGAAAGAAACGCCAAAAAGGCGCGGTACGCCTGCATGTCTACTGAGATTCGTGCGCCTCTTTGGGGCAGCGCGTTGAAGGGACAAGGAAGCAATGCATGCTTTTTTGAGAGGATCCTCTGCTCGGTTCTTCGTTTGCACACCCGTCCATTTTGTCTCTCCTTTTCGAATACCTAAAGGTGCACGTGTATCACCGCATGTCGAGGGAAGGAATGGTGTGCGTGCGTCAGTTTCATTTTGTTAGCCGTCTTTTTTCTTTCGTGTGATAGTTCTCTTTCATTCCATCCCTTCCTATGGGTGATGTCTGGTTGTGTGCACATCTGCAGACGGTGTTCGCAGTGATCCGGTCTCCCCTGTTCGCCTCCCTCAGGGCCCAGATCAACGGACAAAAGCAGGTGCAAATCCTCGTGAGGGCCGTGAAGAGACAGGAGCTGAAGTGAGTCGAGTCATTAGACAAACGAGAGATGTTGTGTGAAGCATGTGTGAGAGTGTCGATATGGTTCGATGCCCTGTCTTTGGCTGGACACACTTTGGGTGTGCGTGTGACCTTTGAGGGCCATCAGAAGAGAGGAGTGGGGGCGAGGCGTGAAATTTCTGCCTTGGTGTTTGAGTAACAATTTGAGGGGTGAGAAAGGAGACACTAGCCTCCGGTTCGGGAAGTTCCGAGAGCAGTTGCAGGAAGAAGAAAACGCATATCGGTCCCCCTGTTTCTGCGTTTTTGTCTTGAACGTGCGCGCGTGCGTCAGCGTGTGTTTTAAGAAGTTGCATTTTTGTATCTGCTCTCTCTCGGTGCGCATGCTGTCTTTTTTGTCTTACTGTCTGCCTGCATGTGTGTCTGACTAGGGCAAAAGAACAGATCCAAAGAGAAGAAAGGGGCATTGCAGTCTATTGCTTCTGTTTTCTTCGTGTGGGAAACGATAAAGGGAACCCCAGAAAAAGAAAATGAAAGAGAAATGGAACCCCAGAAAAAAAAAAAAGGTCATATTTGCTGCTGCTGCTGCCTCGTTTAAGCAAAAGGACGAGAAAAGAAACGAACACGTCCAGATGGAAAGAATGTGGAAGTGCAAAATCGTAAGCCTGCACTGGGCAAGGAAGGGCCGCAGGCTACGCTCAAGGCCTGGAGCTCTGTTATCCTTCTACTGAGAGAGCGCGCCAAAAGAAGAAAGAAAAAAACAGAACAGAATGAAGAAAGAGAAAAAGGAAACGAAAAGACGACAGAGTCTGTCTGACTACATCTGTGTGCGACTGTTGCTATGTCTCTGCAGGTTTCTCTTTCTCGGCCGACTGGCCACTGTGCCAATCTGTGTGAAGAACTTTTTTTTCGCAGTTTTGCCCGTCTCCTTTCCCAACTATCTTCTGGTCAGTCTGTCTGTCCATTTGCCATGTCAGTCTGACGGTCCATGAGTCTTTTTGAGAGCCTGTCAATCAGTCTGTCGGTAGGATTCGGCCGTGGGTCGTTTTGGATTACGCCTTTTGATCGGTATGCTGTCCTTTTGAATACGTGTGCGTGCGTCAATTTGCATTTTTCTGTTTCTTGCATTGCAGGCTCTGTTCGTTTCTGCCTGGGTGTCGTGTCCTGCGTGGGTGTACACAGGCATTTCGACACGATCGTTGGTGGAGGAGCTGGGAGAGGGGTTTTTCGATTTTGCCCCAGAGGGGGAAGGAGAGAGTAGGGGAGCGGGAGGGGAAGATTTTGTACAAGGGGAGGGACGACGCGTGTGGACAAATGAAGAGAGGGCAGCCGCGATTTCAGACGTGATCAGACGAATTTCGGAAAAGGGTGGGGCTCTGAAGGTCGGTAGGTCAATGGGCAAGGTGGATGGGTGGCTTTCGCACTCATTCAGTCGGTGTCTGAAAGGTTGTCGTCTCGAAAAGAACATCTGGCTGTTCGTGTTTCGTTGTGGTTTGGGTCTTTACAAAGGAATCAACGTTAGAAACCTCCTTCCTCCTCCTTCATCTGGGGTTTCCTTCCAGTCACAAGTGCAGTTCTTAATTTCATGTTGAATTAATTGCCTTTGAGTCACTGGTCTCACTCACTCTCTCTCTCTCTCTCTCTCTCTCTCTCTTCCCCTGTGTGTGTGCGTGTTCCTGCAGATCGTTGCCTTAATAGGCGCAGGCGTGATTTTCCTGGTTCTGGGGCATCTGGCTATGTACGAATTCAAAGCGATGACGGCGGAGGCAGAGGAAGAGGGAAGGGCTGCTGCTGGAGGGGGAAACGAGAAAGAAACAGAGCGTGTAGATAAGGGCAAAGGGGGGCAGTCAGAGCTGCTGGTCGTCACCCCGTCAACGGTGCACTCAGGGGAACTCTCACCCTCTTCTTCTTCTTCGTCTTCTTCGTCCTCTTCTGCCCCTACGGCCTCCTCCTCAAAGAACGCGGGGGGGACGTCCTCCTCCTCCTCTGCCTCCTTTGCTGAGTCCACAGCTGTAGAGTCGGACTGGCCGTCTGATTCACCAGAGCCGCGGCACAGGTTGCCAGAGGCACGCAAGATTGTCACAGAATGAAAGGAGGAGAGAAAAGTTGAGGATGCGGGCGACCTGACTCACTATCTCGACTTGCTATGTAGAAGGGTCCAGACTCCAGGCGGGCAGTGGTAGGATGGTTCTTGTTGAAAGAAATCACATGGGTTGCGGCAGCTGCATGCAGGTGGGAGATGGAAAGGTTGCTTCGTGTGTGTGTGCACGGACGGATCTTGTGCAGCTGGACTGACGAATTGTTGCATGGTGAGCGGGTGTGTGTGCCTCCCTCCCTCTGTTCTTGATGAGAAGTCGAGATGAGTCAGACATCCGGGACTAGCTGTCAAACGGCCAGCCAGTTGTTGAGGGGAAGGGTGGGTGGGTCCCTCTGTTGGCTGCATGCAGTGAGAAGAGTTGCACTGCACTTTTTGGCTCGGTCTGTCTTGTCGTCTGCTTTCCTCACGTGCTGTTTTGTGTGGATTTTTCTTTGTACAAAGAACACAAGAAAAGAAAAGGGTCTATCTACTTTGTTGGGTTGGTGTGAGGGGGGAGCGGAGGAGAAGTTTGCGCGTGATTTGTTCGACCTGGTATCCCTGGGTCATCGCTGTCGTTTTGTATTTTTGGCGATGTGCTGGGGGGAGGGGGGGGAGGGTTGAGACATTTGGGGTTTGGAAAATTCAAACAAAGCCGGACTCAATTTTTGTTCAATCAATTAACAAACAAATTCGTTCGATGAATGGAGAGATAGCCGATGTTCTCTCTATCTTCTTGACGGTCTCTAGGATCTGTGCGTGTGTGTTGCGCCTTCCTGTTTTGCGTGCGTGTGTGTTGTGCCTTCCTGTTTTGCACGCGAAGGGAATCGGTGACGGGATTTTGTGAGAAAAGAAGCACAGCGGGGGAAGCACAAGGAAGGAAGGAGGGAAGGAAGGAAGGATGCATTGCCTCTTCTTTCTCCAAGGGCTTTCCATTCCACTAACGTTCGTTCTGTGAACGTTCAACTACCCTGCCTGAATTGCTTCTCTTGCATGGCTTCATTCTTTTTCCTTTCCCTTGAGCCGTTTCTTTGCTGATGCTGCAGCGGAGACAGCGAGAAGAAGGATGACGATCACGTCAGTAACGTGTGGAGAATCCTGCTGAGTGCTGTCTCTCGGGCACAGACAGCACGTGTGCCTTTTTTTGTCATGCATGTGCTTGGAAGAAAGAGAAGCAGCGAATCAGGGCTTCCCTTCTCTTCTGCATCTTCAAAAACCAACAATGAACAGTCGTTGTCCAACTACGCATGCATGCTGAGCCTGCCTCCCTTCAAGTTTGTTCGCTTGGTTTGTTGGTTGGTTGGTTCGCTGACTGTGTGTATGATACGGATGAAATCCTTCTTCCCTTTCTTGCACAAATCGATGTCTTCATCGATGTCAATGGCGTATTGGAAGCATTGCCTTGCGTGCATGGGAAGAGAATTCAGTCAGTGAGTGCATGATAAGGCGAATTCTTGGACGCTACAGGTAAGAAGCCTTCGTTCCATTCCTGAAGGCAGTGCTTCAAGAGACCATTTGAAGCTTTTGTGTGTCCTTACTGGAGTCTCTCAAGAGGGAGCGCTGCATGCGGTGTGTGTGTGTGTGTGTGTGTGTGTGTGTGTGTGTGTGTGCGTCGGGGCCAATTGAATATTGTTGACTGCTTGAAGTTTTGAACCATTGACAAGCAAGCAAGTGCCCAAATCCTTTTGTCTATCCTCGACAAGCAAGTCGGCGTTCCCTCCAGATTCTGCAGTCAAGCCTTCAAAGACACACACATTTGAGGAGAGAAGCTCGTGAGCGTGAGCCCCTGAAGTCACACACACACACATACACACACACACACACACACAAACACACACTCACACGCACACACACACACACACACACACACAAACTGGATTCCCCCATTTCCTCTCTTAGCCACTGACTTACTGACATATTCAGTCAGCCGATCATTTCCCCACACATTCATTTGCAGGACAAAAATGAAGACGAAGAGGAAGTCAGGCAGACAAGACAAAGACAGCCGCATGGACATGCAGGTAGACAGACAGGCAGGCAGATAGAGAGAGAAGAATCGACAGAACGGCTCACAAATGGAAAGAGGGAGAGAGAGGCCGACAGATGGAAACTGAGCCAGAGACAGGGAAGAAAAGAAAGTGACGGAGTCTGAGGGAGGCACAGGGGGAGCAGGTGGAAAGCATGTGCGCTGTCCGCCCGTCTTATTTGGACTCTTTCTTTCTTGTCTTGCTTTTCAAGCAGTGGAAGGGAAGTTGCATGGGTGCGTTGAACCAGCAGGGTGGGGGTCGGACTTCAGAGGCTGTCCACGATCCCTGATGGATGGGAAGTGGTCAGAGGAAGGTTACGATCATGTCGGGCTAGGTGGAGAGAAATTAAGAGGATCTGAATTGCAGCATTTGAGAATGCCCCTTGGAAGAAAGACTGGGAAAGAGGGAGAAAGGGGAACGAAGTCAACAGGTTTGGGGCACATGAGGGGAGAAGCAAGGGAATGGAGTTTGAGAATAAAGGCTTCGCCAACGTCATTCAAAAGTTGGGCGCAGGAATCTGGTGCTGTGAAGTACACACTGCTACACAGTGTACGCATTTGATGTTGATAATGCCGTTGATCAATCGACGATCGACTCGGAAAGCGCACCAGCGACAGGAGTTGTATGGGTATTTTACTTGTACAGGTTTATACCATATAGACTACTAGATGGACTAAATCTAGACTAGCACCTGGATACATATGGACTAGCACATGGATAGAATCCGATAGATTTAATTAGATTCGATAAGATTCGATCTAGGTGTGATCTGTAAAGTTATTTTTATAATAAAGTCTGACCACGGACTTTAAACTTGAAAACTTTTTTAGTTTTAAAACTTTAAGAATAAAAGGCTTGAACATATTGATTTGTTGTTTGGGATTGTTTAGCCCTTTAAAACATTTTTCAATGTATGTCAAAAAACTTTTGAAGTGCGTTTCAAAAGTTCTATTTTAGAGTTTCTAGATTTAAACCAGACTTTAAATTTTATTCCACTTTAAAACTTTACAGATATTTACAGATTACATCTAGGATTCGATCATTTAAAAAATAACGAAAATTTAATCATTTTGATACAACAATAACAACGTAACAATATACCCTACAGGCTTTGACTAGGGCTCTAGCTAGGGCTTCAAATAAAATAAATATGGGTAAACTCTCTGGCAAACTATACTGTCTATTTCGTCATATTTTCCCAAAAGCCTTGCATAAAAAATGAAATATATTTTTTCTGAGATCTTTTAAATGAAAAAACATGTTTGTTAATTAAACTTGGAAATAACTAGAGAAATAATGAAGACTAGGATCAGGAAACAATCAACCATAACTTTTATAGTGGGCTTCTACTTCCATAGTTTTACTTTGCCTGGCCTACCGCTTTACTAAGTGTATATCGATTCTGCAGCAGTGAAATTCAATACGCACATGCCAAATGGGTGTCCAGTTTGTGCGAAACACTGCGAATTTTCACTGCGAAAAGCTAGGCGCCGGCTAGAGAGGGAAAAAAAAAAAGTAGACGATCTCGGGAGATCTTTTTTTTTTTTTTCTTTTTTACTTTTTGACCCTGAACAACACTTAACAACAGTTGTGCAACACACAAACAACACTTGTGCAACAGTTGAACAACAGTTGTTTGACTGAAAAAGAAAAAAAAAAGTAGACGTTTTTTTTTTTTTTTTTCTCTAGCCGGCGCCTAGGCGAAAAGTGTAGCAAACCTGAAGGACTGCATGTTAAGTACACAAGCAGCGCACGGGGTTATCTTAAAAGATTGCAGATCGATGGGCTGACTGACAATTAAGCTCTTTCGTGGTAAGTCGGGCGCATGCAGCAATGCAAGGGCATCCGGGCCGCATCCCTCGAAGGATCGAGTTTCCAGAAATTCATTCACAAGATGAAAATGAGCGAGAACCAAAAAAAGCGTCTCCATGCACTGCATGCAGTCCAAAGCAATCCAGCTGGTGGACAAACACGCTTCAATGCAATACACTCGTGCAGAAGGGCACCAGCAAAGTTGAATTCACGCACGCACTCAATCGTCAATTGACACGCACTCGGTCCGCCGATTCGTCTCCAGACAATCGGACATGCAAACGAGACCCGCTCACACATTGCCTGTATGAGCAAAAAGGGCACCAAAAGCTATAATTAAAACNAGTTGTTTGACTGAAAAAGAAAAAAAAAAGTAGACGATCTAGGGAGATCTTTTTTTTTTTTTTCTCTAACCGGCGCCTAGCACTCTGCAAAAGATTGCAACAGTAAAACGCTGGAGTAAAACGAGACTTGCACTGTAAAAAAAAAAATGGAATTGCTAGTAAAATAACACTGAATTAAATTGTTCCCTATATCGTATTTGGGAGTAATTGGAAGAATTGAAATGCCCAATTAGGAATTTAGAATTGCGGGGGCGACCTCTATAAGACAAAACGGCGACAGTGCTCTAAAGCACCACTAATCACTAATCACAATTAAATTCCCAATTCGGAGCAATTTGGAAACATTTTTTTACATGTTCCATATACACTCCTTTTGAGTTAAACATTCACATCTAGATTCACATAGTGTCATATTATCACTCATACATATAGACTCTTTTTCTGTAAATTATCAAATTGAATTGACTAGTCAATTGATCACTTTCGAGCAAGCTTTCGAATCGCCTTTCTCCCTACTTTCCCGGCGAATCTGAGCCACCCTAGATCCGACCAAGACTGCAAGACTTAATCGTGTATGGGTCGCAAACAAACAAACAAACAACCAAGAGAGATTCCACCGGCACCCGACCAGCTGTCAGACAGAGGTGTACGCGCATGCAGAAAGAACCAGGACAGCCATGCAATGCGTCATAAGTTTCCAAAGAACACAAGCAGCAAAGAACAGAAGCACACAGACAGAAAGGGGGGTCGAAGAGGACCAACCGGGGAAGAAGGGTAATATCGGATGAACGGGAATGAGGGAAAATAGAAGGGGGAGGCGGAAGGCTTAATTAACAATTGTCGAATTTCTTTTTGCACAAAAAAAAAAAGGGCAACTCCGCTTTATCGTCTGCAGGTGTCTGTTTCTTTTGAATGGGATCGCCTCCGTAAAACGCAGCAAACGGCTGGCTATGAAAGAAGCGTGCACACATGCACTCAGCTTCCTTCTTCGCTCTCCACACTCTGGTCAAAAAGCCGACACGATCCCCCCCCTCGCAAGAAAAAGCTCGAATCTTCTATGATCCGAGCAAGACGGGGCAGGGAGAAAGCCTAGGTTTTTGCTTCTTCATCCGGAGCGTCCGTCTATCCGCCCCTCAATCCCCTTCTCTTGAGGGGGTTAACTTAAGTTAGTTAATTAATTACATGGAAGAAGATCTGACTCGCTCTCCTGCACCTCCGTTACACCCTCATTCCTTTCCTCCTCCTCACTTTCAGCTCCCGCATCCTCCCTCTGAACTTGTGTCCACTCTTCGTCCTCCGCACGGCCCTCGCCTTCCTTCTCCTCAGCCATGATTGCCTGTCTCTTCTCTGCCCCCGTGCAAACAGAGAAGGAGGAGGAAGGAAGATGGCGAAGAAGCTCCTCGGGCGAAGGAGGAGCCCTGAGACATCCCGTGCCGCAAATTTCTTCAAGCGAGGCTTTGAGGGAGATGGGGAATGTCTCTGCGTCGTCCTCTACTTTCGTGAGGAAGGACTCAAAGTGAGCCTCCGCTTTCTCGAGACTTCCATCGCAGAACAGCTTTCTGCACAAATGAATGCATGGTGATGGCAGACAGCCCCAAGATGATACGAAGCCCACCGGCAGAAAAACAACTGTTGACATCCTTTCCAACGCAGTCGCATGAGCAAAACTCGTCATCACGTGCAATTGGGGCCTTCCTCAGAGACTTCAGAAAAGAAGTTTCCTTCGACGTCGCCCGCCAGATGCTCGGAGGGAATGGTGTCCCAAGAGCGGAGGGGAAAGGAACGGGAAGAAAAATACACAGATCCGGGGGCACTTAGGAAAGAGAGAAAGAAACAAGAACGAAAGAGAGAAGCAAGGAAGGGACCGACCGACACACCAAGGACGCCAAACTAACGAGGAAGCGAGAGAGAGAGCCTGACGACAAAAAGGACCCAACCATCAAGAAGAAGAAGAAGAAGCACGAAATGCCCTTCGGAATGATCCCGCCTGCCTGCCTACCTCTCTGTCTGTTAGTCATCCTGCAGGTCTTTTTTTCTCTCTCTGCACCCACACAGACCCCCGACCCCGCCCCCCCCCGCCACACACACAAAGGCACACACACACACACACACACACACACACACCTCCGCTCTCTTACAAACTTCTCCGCGACCGCCTTGACGGAATCCTCCGCACGCACCTACAGACAGAAAAGAAAAGT
>JAHBMJ010003174.1:0-12621 GCA_018398765.1 Chromera velia
TATGTGTGTGTGTGTGTGTGTGTGTGTGTATGTGTGTGTATGTGTGTGTATGTGTGTGTATGTGTGTGTATGTGTGTGTGTGTGCGTGTGCTTGCGTGCGCGTGTCTGTGTGTATGTGAGTGTGAGTGTGAGTGTGATAGTGAGTGTGTCTCTGTGTTTGTGTGTGCGTGCATGCGTGCGTGAGTGTGGCAAAGGATCTCCGACTGACTTTCAATTGTCGATGAAAAGGAAAATCCGGATGGACAGACCTCTGATTGTTTCTCTTCGATCGATCGATTGCCTAATGTGCATGACGTCCTTTGCAGGAGAGGACCGGTATCCGAGGTCGTCAGGGAGGTTCTCTTTGAGTACTACGAGCCGAAGAAAACAGTCAGAGAGATCAACAGACAGTTGATCCCTGAAGAGTTTCTCACGCAGCTGCACAATATTCGTGCAGGTTGTCCAATCAAGGTCAGATTGATCAACAAACAAAGAAAGGTCTTTCTTCGTTTGGTTTGTTTTTGTGCAGTCACTTTTTCGAATGGGTTTATCGATCCGCAAAAGCCTTTCGCTCGGTTGGACACCATTCCTCGTTTCAATGCTCTCTCTCTCTCTCTCCCTCTCTCTCTCAGTGCCACTCTTCGTTCACCCCCCTGTTCTTTCGCTTTCTTCTCGAGAAATTTCTTTGGAACGCCCTCTTGGTTGACTTCGCTTGGGCACTTCTGTTCCTTCCCGACTTTTGCCCTTTCGATCACTTTTGTTTGTTTGTTGGTTTGTGTGTTTGTTTGTCTGTCTGTCTGCCAACGACTCTCTGTCTGTCTGTCTTGTCTGTCTGTCTGAGTGCAGTTCATAGATCTCCACGGCCCCTCCTACGACCTTGTGGACAGCTTTTTGGACAGACTCCTCCTTGAGTTCGGCATCATTCCCAAGGGACCGCGGGGGGGGAATAGTTGGTGGTGCACCCCTGGCAGTGGCTACCTGAAGTCCAACAAGCCAGAGGCAAAAGGATATCCCATGAACAGCAGCTCGCGGTACAGATTTGCTAATAGAGCCGCGATCTGGAGCCTGCGAGAGAACGACACTGACTACAAGATCGTCTTTCGCGTCTGCCCCCACATCATGCAGAGCATGATCGCTTCTGCCATCGTCTACTGCTCAGCCCCAGCAACGCCCAAGTCGGTGGTAGACAATTCATGCAGGGAGGGTGTGGATTCCTTTCAGAAATCAGATGCTTACCCAGTACGCTTCTTTCAACTCCCCTTCTCTGACTGACGCTGCATTCCCGAACACCAGACAGAGACTTCAAGTACGTCGGACAGAGAGAGAGAAGTGAGTGCACTACTCTTACGGAGGCGGCACAAACGTGTACTTCTCTGTTGGCCTGCCTCTCTCTGCTTCTCTCTCTGCCATTGTTGACAGCCTTCCCTGACTTCTTCCATCCATCCTCGCTGCTTCATTGTGCATTCATGCAGGTCCGAGGGGGCACCTGCACTTGGTGATTGGGACGGCCGTCTCTTCGCGAGCGCTGCCTCATTCGGAGCTGCCGTCCGAGAGCAGGAAGGGATTCTCGCAGGGGCTGTGCAGCAGCAGCAGGAGCAGCAGCAGCAGCAGCCAGATGACCGCTTGGAGGTCCGTCCACTGTGGAGGAGGGAGAAGGAAAACAGAGTCTTCCTCCTCGCGTCTGGCGGCGTGGGCGGTGATGAGGGAGGGAGGATCACGCTGGCTGAAGAGGAAGAGGAGTGGATACAGCAGCAAGTGGAAGGGTTGAAGGAGAAGGCGGAGCTGGAAGCAGTCGAGCTGATCCAAATCCCCCCACCGACAGACCAGTCAGTCAGCTCACCTTTTTCTCCGTACATAGTTGTTTAGACAAAGCGCTTATGTTCCCTCGGTCATTTTTTCCCTCGTCTCTTCTGCTCTTGTGTGTGTTCGTTGTGTAGTGCTGTGGGTCTCATCTCTCTCTGCTTGTTCTGTGTGTGCAATTGCGTTGGCGTTTTATTTCTCTTCCTTCTTTCCGCTGCCATCTGTTCTTGTGTGTGTTTTTTGTGATCTTTCCTTGTCTTTGTGTGTGTCTGAAAAAGGGAGGGAGCGTTTCTGAGCTTGAGATTTTTTCCAGCGTGTTCGCTCAAATGGCGTGTTTGTTTCGCTGCGTTCAGACACTGCGACTCTCTCCGTGCTTTCCTTTGGGATCGACTTGTGAGCCCGTCGCTGTGGATCTCCCGTCAGCCCTCTGGAGAGGAAGAGAGTCCCGTCAGCGGAGACGAATTGGGGCACTTCATCCGCCTCTGTCTCGCTGGCTTTCGGAACGGTTTCAGAAGTATGACTTCGGTGCTGCAGTCCTACTCAGCTCTCGTGAGAAACTGCTTGGCGCATACCGATCTTCTTCTACCCCCAGGTTCTGCCTCCTGCCTGGCTGACGGCGCCGCTGAAAAAGAAAAAGACCCCATTGCCCTCTCAGGTGGTGATGGCGACAGGGAGGGGGGAGAGGGCCTTGAGAAGTTCTCACCCGAAAGGCCGGCCTGCCAGACTACAGCTTCTGGGGTTTGGGAGACGGCTGACGGTAGCTTTCCTCAATCGGAGGGGGGAGGTGCGTCATCGGCTTCTGCTTCTGCAGCTGCGGCCTCTACACCGAATCTGCAGCAGCAGCCTTCTGAGATTGGAAGAGACAGGAAGCTGGCGGTGCGAGAAGGGAAGAAGAAGAAGAAGAATGGAGGATCCACTAGAGAAGGGGGTTCCGTGAAGAAGGAAATCCTAGGTGATGCTTCTTCTGTTGGTGTCGGTGACGCTTCTCCAATGTCTGCAGGATCTCCGGGTCCTGTAGTGGAGAGAATTCTCAGGGTCGGTCTGTCAGCGGAAAGAGAAAGAGATTCTTCACTGTGTTCCTCTTATCCGCTTTCGTTCTCTTCCTTTTCTCCTGTGCCTCTTCTCTGCGGTGTTTGTTTGAGGTTTGGGCGGTCAAATTTCATCTCCTGTTGGTTGATTTTTTTCCTTCCCATCTCCTCGCTGGTTGCAGGAGAACGTCCCTTTGCCGGCTGACCATGTCGCACAGTCAGGTAGGTGAGTCAGGCAAGGAAGTCGGTCTGTCTGTCTGTGTGATGGGGGGGGCCGTGCATTCGGAGGGCCACGTGGGGTGTGCCATTCAGTCTCCGAGTGTGTGCGTTTGATGAATGAAATTCGAGTCACTTCGTTTGACCCTCTCTCACCTCTGTTTCCCCCTTCCCTTCCCTTCCCTAAATTCTGTTTCAGTCGGATTTTTGCAAGGAGTTGCTTTCAGTCACACTTTCCTCTCTGTCTCCATTTTTCTCTTCTCTTCTCTTTGGGCGCTTGCATGCATATCTTTCCTTTCCTTTCCTGTTCAGGCCTTGCTGTGCTGTAAGTGAGAAGCACTGATCGCGTGTTCAGCCCCGCCCACCCACCCACACACACACACATACACCCTCCCGCTTCTAACTATGGCTCTTCGTGTTCGTGCGTGGGTGCGATTGCATGCCCGTCTGCAAACTTCGAAAACATCTCCCAGCCGGATCCCTCCGGTTCAGAGTCATACGATTCTTTTTTGCTGTTCTTGTTCTTCGGACAGACTTGAAAGAACCGTCCCTCTATGCGTTCTTTCTGCAGATCTACAGCCGGACCTGACAGACGACGATAGACAGCCGCAGACGCCCCAGGCCGCGGGGGTGCAGAAGCGGGTGAAAGGGGCGAATCAGAAACTGAAGAGGCAAAAGGCGAATCAAGAGACGGGGAAGCTGAAAAAGGAACTCAAAAAAGCTCTTCTGCTCATTGGGCGGGAAGAGTCGCAGCAGCTGTCGGGTCTCTGGGAGAAAAGGCTTGATTACAGAGACCGGTCAGTGTGTGCCCCCCCCCTTTTTTCTTAATTTGTTTCCATGAGGGTGCGAGAGGCCGACGATACCACACGGAAACAGCAGGCCTCTTATGACAAGAGCGTACAGACCTCATCAGCGAGAATTGAAGAGACACGGAGGATTCGTTCATCGGCGCATTCTCTTTGCATTCTTGGCAGGCAGGTGCAGACACACACCTCTTGGCCTATTGCTGGCTTAACTTTAACTGTCTATGCACCCCTCAGTTTTCGTGTGGTTTGTGTCGTGTCATGTGGATTCGTCCTTGCGTGCGTCAATGAACTTTGACTGTCTGTGCACCCCAGAGTATCGTGTTGTGTCTTCTCTCTTCAGGTCTCTGGGACTGGTGATTTCTGAACTGAAGAACCAGTGGCAGGTCTACTTCAAGGTCCGACTCAAGCCCATCCTCGAGGCTCGAGCAAAGACGCACAGGAAAGACAAGTCACTCTACACCCTACTGAAGGATGTAAGTCGATAGGCAGGAAGAAAGGGGAACGGGAGCAGGTCAGACAGACAGAAGTTTAATACTTCTCCGGATTTTGATGTCCCCCGTTCTGACTTTCTCTTTCTTTCTTTCTTTCTTTCTTTCTTTCTTTTCTTTCTTCATTTCCCCCCCCCCCTCCCTCCCGGCATGGGTCGGAAGAATCGAAACGTCAACAATGAGGACGTCCGTCAAGCTCGCTTCTTCTTCTCCTCTTTTGTTTGTGCCCCCCACTGCATGTACAAACAAACAAAGGCCTCCTCCCTCTGCATCTGCTGCAGTTCAAAGACCTCTTCGTGTATGAGTGCGCTGCCGACCCGAAGAGCCGCAGGAGAGGTCTGCTGAAGCCCCCCTCTCCGTCCCTCTCCTCCTCTCCACCTGCTGACCCCCTCGGTTTGGCCGTCTCCTCTTGTGGGGTTGGGGGGGGGAAGGGACCCGGAACCGGCGCTTCTTCGGGGGATCCCCCCAGCGTCGTCCCAACGTCGATTCGGGTCAGTCAGCGTACAAACAAAGTACGAGTGTGCGTGCTCGTGTATGTGTGTGTGTGTGTGTGTGTTGGTGTGTGTCAGCGTGTGTGTGTGCTTATTGGAAGGAACCCTTCTTTCTGCCTTGTTCCCCATCTGATCCACTTCTTTTCCTTTTTTCTCCATGCCGTCGCGCCTTGCTGGTGAAAGCTTGGTTTCGATGTGGTGCGCGTCCGAGTCTGACTGCCCTTCTGTCCGCAACTCTGCAGGTGTGTACACTTTCACGTCGCCAGGAGTATTTACAAGAACGCGAGGAGTACGTGCAAGAACGCGCGAGATACCTTGAAGAGAGAGAGAAGAACCTTCGGGGAGCTGAGGAGCACCTGAGGACTGAGCAGGAGTTTCAAGAGGAGTGGAAGAAGTTTGAGGAACAACGGGAAGAATACGAGGGAATGAGGCAAAAACCGGATTGGTTCTCGGGATCTGTTTTGGGTGGACAGTGAGAGCAGGCAGGCAGGCACCTTGGTGAAAATTTGGGGGGAGACTTTGGGCGTTATTCTCGAACCTCTTTGGTTTGCATGAAGAAAGGAGGGTGTGTGACATCAGACAGGCAGGCCCTCTCGATCTTTTCTTTGACGGGTTGGAAGGGGAGGGGAGGGGAGGTGGGGCTGCATGGTTCTGTGTCGACATGCATCCATTCAATCGGCTCGTTCCGTTAGGGATGTGATGCGTGGGCACCCATCACACCCCATCACTGCGGTCGATCATCGCACATGATTCTTCCGTGAGACCAAATGGGAGAGACTGCCCTGCGATGAAAGTGATCGATCGTGGTGTGTGCATGCGCAGCATCGCGTCAGAGCCCTTTTCTTTCCTGGATGATCCTGGATGGAGAGTGATCCAGCACCTTACCTGCACTTCTTTTCTTCCTTTTCGTCGGCATGTGTGGAAGCGGCTCTTCGAGAGTCGTCGCAATTAATGACCGCCTGTCATTTCTTCGCTCATGTGGGGGCACCATTTTCTCTTCTTTTGTCTCACAAATACCTCGTGCATGTGTTTCGAGTGTGTCGAGCCCGCTTGTATGAAGTGAATGCGGTGAGAAGTGCTTCGCGGTATACCCCATTCACGTACTGTTTCTTGACCGGAGACCGTGACCGTGACTATAGGACTACAAAACAAAACCCAAACGATTCAGTCAAATCAAATAGTCAAATCAGAAAGACTCTGAAAAAGATTAAAGACGATCACGTTTAAGAATAGTAATTCTCTAGGTAATTCCAACAGAATCCATAAATATTAACAGGTAAATATGACTGGAATTGTGAGTTATAACCACTGTCAGTTCAAACAACTGATCGACTCTTTCTGGTTCACGTCGTCAACTTCATGAGAAATTATAGCCCTAGAATTAGCCTCTAAAGTCATCATTATCATCATCATCATGATCGATACGTCATCGGCCTATATGAATAGGTTTGACCCAGGGTTTGACCTTAAATCTAAATTCTAGCCGAGATTGTAGCTAGAATTAGAGCTAAAATTTAATAGCTCAGGCTACTAGCTAAAATTTTAGTCTAAATTACTTTAGCAGTTACTAATTTTATATTATTTTAGTGTACTATATATACGAAGGCTGGGAAAAGGTTCATTTAGAAAAGGTTCAAATCTGAAAAAGTGAACCTGTTGAACCTGTTTTGAACCTGTTGAACCTGGTGAACCCTAGTGGTAAACCTGTTTTGAACCTGTTTTTGAGACTATGCCACTAACCATGCCATGACCTAGGCCATGACCATGCCTAGCTAGATACCTAGGATCATGCACACACGCGTGGCCACTAGGACAAGCCTGGCCAGGGCCTAGGCCAGCGTGAACGCGCCGTCCACGGCTTAGAAGAAATAGAGAGCCGGAGCTGGGTGTCTAACAAGTTAATTTAGACTAAATAATGGTCTGGGTCAAACGGAATTGGGGTTAAACAGACCGTAAAGGCAGCGTTTAAAGCGCTGACTTAGGGGCCTTACTAGGCTATGGGAATTTGCCATGGGCCGGGGGCGTAGCGGGGCTAAAGGGTAGATAAGGTTAGGCAAGGGGCCAGAGGCGGTGCCGCCGGCCATGGGGGGCAGACTAGGGCCTAGACTAGGGCAAACAAAGCCGGCGGGCGGGCCCGGCCCGGGCAGGCCGGGCACAAAGCTATAGGGCACGAAGGTAAGTTAGGCCAGACCAAAATCGCCAGACCCTAGGCCGGATCTAGGGCCGGACCGGTTGACAAATTGAATCCAGCGTTGAACTTTAAATATATTTTTGTTTTGAATTTCATATACAATCTTTACAGCACCTTTCACAATCTTTAGATTACCCGAAACTTGGCAAAAAACACTAAAACTATCGGGAAAACTAGTGGGAAAACGCCGAAAAAATATGTAAAAACTCAAAATACAGTATAAAAAACGGCAAGTTGGCATTAATTAAAAATAAACCTGTTTTTGAACCTGTTTTTGAACCTAATTCAGGTTCATTACTTCAAAGTGAATGGTTACTGTGAACCTTGAACCTTGAACCTTTTCTTAGCACTAATATATACTACTGTAAACTAATATTTTAGTTTATTGTTCAAAATTATTTTAGAATCTACTTTAAATCACTTTAAGTTACGTACTATGCTGGATTACTTAGGTACAAGTCGAGGCCCGGCAGTGGACCGTGGGGTGACCTGAAACATAAATCCTATCCTATCCTAGAATTACCTTAAATGACTGTAAATCACTTACCTATAAATGACTCAAGCTTGCAAGGTAAAATAAATTATACACTAAAAAAAAAAGGCTAATTGAAACCATTGCAAATAAAATCTGTTAGTTGTGAATCAAAAGTTATGTTTGTCAATACATTTGAGCCTAGGTTTGAGTCGTGCCCATATTACCATCTGTTTTAGGCAACTAGGAGTCTTCTAACGCTTGCACTAGCGCTTGTATATGCTCCGTACCTGGCTGCCCTCCTACCCCGGTGGATTCTTCCTTGCCTGCAGTATGCTTAGAAGCTATCACACACAAGGCCTCGGGTTTAGCCCTAATCATCATCATCATCATCATGTTTATTGTTATTATTATTATTAATCGGTCTATGGCCATCATGCAGTGCATGAGTCTAGGACAATGCTTTATTGCCCCTTTGCCAGACCTGCATCATACAACGGGAGGGGGCTTCATTCTGGCAACTCTAAACACCCTGCATCTTGAAGATGTTTTCTAAATCGCTGATGTCGTTTCCTTTCTGTGGGAGGAGTGCGACAACTGCAACAGAGACTCTCAGGCAGTAGAGGCAGACAGGAAAACCGGTGGAGAGGGGGGACAGGAGATGTACTTGGGAGATAGAAAAAGAACATTCAAAAGGTGAGACGGGAAGAGAGGTAAGTAAGCATCACATGCATCGAATCGCAGGTCTTACGATGGAGGGCGCAGACAGATGTTTCACAAGAGTCGCAGGGCCGGTATGGGTGAGTGTCTGAGTATCAGGGTGACCTTCATTTGTGCCAACAATTCGCTTTGCGTGGCGTGTTTTAGAGGGGTGGAGTCTTTCAATAGCAACCACTTTCTCCCCCTTTCTTAGGCTCTGTCTAATTTAGCTTCAATTTCGGTTATAATTGTATTCAGAGCCTCTCGATCTGCTCTTGTTTCTGTGCATTTAGTCAGTCGGTGCAGTGGATCGTCTGCTTTCAAAATTGCCTCTGCATGTAGGGCAAACCGCGTCTTCTAGCCCTCTGTACGGTGCATGGGGGCGACCACCAAGCAACATATACAGCAAGGCTGAAAAAGGGCCTGAGGACCAGATCGCAGCGCGAGGGAGGGAAACGAAACGGGGGGACGAAGGGGATGAAAAAAAAGTAGAGGAAAGGAAGAGGAGAGACAAGCGTTGGGCAGTAGGATAAGACGTTTAGAACACATTCAGTCTGACGCCTCTGCCAAACCGCCCCCCGTGAAGCGGCCCTTTCTAGACAACCATCAATCCATTCATCAACTTCCCGGTTGATCACTGCTCTTAAGAGAAGGAGACGGCCAACGTTTGAGCCTAGGTTTGAGTCGTGCCCATATTACCATCTGTTTTAGGCAACTAGGAGTCTTCTAACGCTTACACTAGCGCTTGTATATGCTCCGTACCTGGCTGCCCTCCCACCCCAGTGGATTCTTCCTTGCCTGCAGTATGCTTGGAAGCTATCACACACAAGGCCTCGGGTTTAGCCCTAATCATCATCATCATCATCATGTTTATTATTATTATTATTATTAATCGGTCTATAGGCCATCATGCAGTGCATGAGTCTAGGACAATGCTTTATCCTCAGCTAGATGCTTTCAGAAGACTGAGCTAGAGATTGAGACTCAAAAATTTGAGAGAGTGCTAGAGACGTCTCAAAAAGTTCTATCTAGAGTTTTCTCACATGTATTAAGTCTTTTGAAGCAGTTAGAAGCCACACGCACGCCGCTGGTCGATCCAGCTGTCTTTCTATCCTCCCTTTTCATCCATGTAACATGCCGTCGCAGGCCAGTACCACGTAGAACAGCACCTGCCGGCCGGCCTGACAGAAGGCACGCATAATATACGTCGCATATAAGCACGCACGTAGAGGGCAAGAAAGAAGGACAACTGCATCGCGGGAGTGCGGCACTGCTTCTCCATGCATGTTCGAAGCAATGCACACAAGAATGCATTCATCTGCGTACATGCGGATTGGATCTTAGCGAGAGCGCGGTTCGAAATTCAGTCATGAAAAAAGTCTATCGAACGAGAGAGAACTCCGGTCGATTCGAAGGGACACACACTTCTATGCGTAGACGTGCAAAACTTCAGCAGCCAGAGTTTTGGCTTGCTTGTCAACGGACACACCACAGCGATATTGGAGTGCTGTTTCATTCACATGCACACGCATGCATAAAGAATCAATCTGAACGAACAATCACATGCATGCACCCATTCCTCTGTTCGCTCCTCTCTGTCTGGACGACTAAAACCTCTTCGTCGAGTCTCTGGGGCCTTCCTTTGTATGGCAGGCCTTTCCTTTCTATTTCTAATCCATCCCACTGCATTCTTTCTTTCTTCCTTTCTTTCTACATTCCTTCCTTCCTTTTTCATTGCTCTTTTCACGATCACTCACGCACTTTTCCATACATTGAGGCTTCCTTCCTCCAATTCATGTGAAGGCAGGCAAAGACAGAACAGAAAAAGTTACGAGGAGCCGCTTGATTGGCTCTTGACACAGATCGGGTCCTCCCCGCTCCACTTTCCGTCCTTCTGACACTCTCTGGTGTCATTGCCCACCAGATCGAATCCCTCCGCACACTCATACTTTGCCTTAGACCCCACGACCCCCGAGTTGGAAGCCCAGACGATGCCGTTGTCGGGAGACGAAAGGAAAGTGCACCGAAGACCGGGGACGTACCTGCAGGCAAAGAAAGGGCAAAAAGGGGGGGCATGGAGGAGAGAGAGTCTGTATCTCTTTTGTTGGAATCTAACCATTTACTTGTATCTGTGCAGATGGGCATCCCGAACCGCATGCGCACCCCCTCCCCCCCCCCTCAGTTATACAGATTTTGGTCCTCAATTCTCTCTTGTCCTTCCACCTCCCGCCTCCCCCAATAGTCGTCACCCAGGCCTCCCTGCTTACTTCCTTCCTCCTCTTCCCCCCCCCCTTCATCGCCCCACCCACTCATGCGTCCGTACGCTTGCTTCCCCCCGCTGATTTCAGATCACACACAAAAGAGAATTCCGGCACGAACGTACAACACACATTTTTTGGCCGGTATGGATCTTGAAGGCGCATGGGGTTTCTCAATACGAACCACTTCAGCGGATGATTCAAAGTTCCCTTCTGTTGTTGGGCTGATCTCTATGTAGCCCCCCCCCCCCCGAAATGGAAAAGAAAAAATAGCGAAAATGAAGGAAGCAATGCTGCATCTGACCCACCAGAGGTCCAGCTTGGGGGTGTCAGCGGAGTAGCCGTCACCGTAGAGCCCTGCGAAGTTTCTGAAAGTGTTCTTGGCGAAAGGCTCGGGGAGGCCGACTCCAAAGGTCAACTGGGGGATCGGATTGATCTCGGGCTTCACGAATCCATCACCCTCGGTAACAAAGGTCTCAGACTCTCTGTCACTCTTTCCCACGTACACGCGTCCCTCCTCATCATCGTTCTTTGCGTAGTAGTCAACAGCAACGAAACCCTCATCGGACACAGCCATGACCTCAGACTTTCTTCTCTGATCTCCCTTCTCAGGAGTAATCTGGGTGATGTCGTCTCTATATGCTGCCTGGTAGAAGTCTCCCTTCTTCTCATCCACGTAGAAAGGCATGGCCTCAATCTTTGCGACCTCCACCCAATCATCCCCATGAGGGTCGGTGCCAGTGGCAGACTGGTCCACCCTGCCCCAGAAAGATTCCTTCATTCCAGATTTCAGAGGGGAAGCAACCTTTCCGAGCTCAAGGGTAACGTTCTTATCGTAGTCTGCTACTGTGTTCTGATCGTATCTGTGCTGCACCGCCCCTCCAAAAAACGTGAACCCCTCCTCCTTGTCCAAGTCCAGAATGATGCCCTCATCACGGCCGTAGTGGGAGTTCCCGTGAGTGCCTGACTCCCAGGTGTCGTTGTGGATCGCAAAGGAAGCTCTGTCGTCCCAGGCATTGAAGAACCCGGAGAAGGTCTTGAAGCTGCAAACAGCAAATCAATCGAGAGCTAGGGTGCACCTTTTGCTTTTTTTGAGTAAGCTGAAGATTCACCCACAGAGATGATTGACAGATTGAGTTCATGCACTTCGATCATTCATGCGCTATTGGGCTCACAGACAGACAGACCGACCGACATACCTGCTGGAGTCGGTCTCCACATCTCTCTCGTAGTAGGCCATAGATCCCAACGTCTTCTTTTCGTACACCGGCTTCTCAATGCCAGGGTTGAAGTAAGCCTGCTTGGAATACTCCCTGGAGCCTCCCTCGTTCTCGTAGGGCTCTGTCTTGTTGATGTCCTTCTCGATCACAAACCCTTGGTTGTCCTTTGAGAGGAAGGTCACCTTGTCACTGCAGCAAGAGTAATAAAAAGACACGACTCAGTTTTTTGGTTAACTGTTGCAAGAAACCCGAAGCAACAGAGTCGAAAAAAAAGGAGAAAAGGCTTACGTGGACACGGGATCGGAATCAGTCAGGACAAAGGCACCACTGTCGTCCTTTGTGTCCGGCTTCAGTTCAGACGCATCTTTGGAAACGGTTTGAAAGGCTTCAGGACCCTTATCCAGATCCTTGGTGAGCGGAAGATCCGGAATGCTGGCAAGAGCGCTGGTGGCGAGTCCCGCCACAACAAGAGACTTGACTGCGCGCATTTTGCTAAGCTATGCAGATGGTTACAGGGAAGCCCGAGCACAAAGCTAATTGGAAGAAGGGAGTTAGGTCTGAGTACGACTTCCCCAAAGCAGACAACAGCTATAATGGTGGTGTTGTTTCGGTTCCAATTCGAATTTTGTTGAGTTGCACCAAATTCGGATCAAAATTATACTTCGCTTTCACGGGCCGCTTGAATTTCCATGCTTGCGTCAAGTGGCCCCGGAAAGCGTCACTATGAAGGGGGCACTTGTCCATGAAAGAGACTCCACGCGAAACCGATTCGGCCGAGACGGCGCCCACCGCATGCATGGCGGCGCGTGCACTCAGCTTGCTCAGTCTGCAGAACGTCTAACTAAGATATCCGCCTCGCACTAGCTTTCTCACGAAGCCCTCACTCTGTCAGCAGTCCTGACTCACTGCGTGTCTCTGACAACGTCAACTTCGAGCAGCACTGGAACCCTCGATCGCCCAATCAGCCCTTCCC
>JAHBMJ010003175.1:7008-53489 GCA_018398765.1 Chromera velia
CCCCCCCCCCCCCCCCCCCCCCCCTTTCTCTCTCTCCTCTCGACGTCAATCCTCTCTCTCAACAGAATTCAATGAAACAAAAGAGCCGAAAGTACACCCGCATGCAATCGAATGTAATTGTGAAGTGCTGCCTGCACCCGAGAGAGCGAGACAGCACCCCCTTTCCGATTTTCGGAGAAAGAAAGCAGCAGGAAGGAAGACTCGAAACTGGACCTTCAACCTTCATGAAAGATTCGTCGAAGGCACACGTGCAGACAGACTGATAGGCAATGTGTGTGGATAGGGAGAGAAAAGGGGTGACAACGAATCCGTCCAGGGCCGGCCCAAAGCATTTGGCTGGCCTCACATCACAGCGTTCAAAGAAAGGGAAGTGTGCTGCTGTGCGTTCAGCTTGCATGCATATGCCTTCGAGGTTCTGTCTGTCCGTCTTTCTTTCTTTCTTTCTTTCTTTCTTTCTTCGTTCCTTTTACGTGTCTGGTTTGTCTCTTTTTTTCTATGAATTGTCTGCGGTGGATTTCTTTACTTCAATTTTCTGAATACGTTGACCTCTTCATCGTCGGGTGTCTGACTGACAAACAATTTACGTATGTGAATATGTTTCTCCGGCCAGTGAATTGCCTTTAGATGAGGGATGCCTCAAAGTGGGTGTCCGTCCACATGAATTCAAGTAAAAAATACAGTGGGAGATAAAAGCAGTCACGTAAACGTCCGTGCACGAAATCAATCCCTTGATCCATGTATTTACTTTTCCATTCGCTCGTTTTCTCTTAAGCAGGTCTGTCAATTGCCCTACACTGTCTTGTCTTGTTTGTATTCTGTCTGCCCCCCGAGACCCTCCGAAGGGACGACCTGACCGACGGTCGACCTGCATGGCACATCGTTTGACAGAAATTCGGCTTAATTGAGTTTCTTCCATTCAATTCAATTCAATTCAATTTAGGGGAGGGAGCGCCGGGCAAGGGGTCTCATGCAAAGGATTGCTAAAAGTAGAAACAAAGTATCTATGGGGTGGTAGATGAGGAAATTAATTGGGTCACATGAGCGTCTTCTCCTTACCCGGGCCGTCCTTTTGAGCTCTCTCTCTACTTCATTGCTGTTTCTGGCCTTGAGTCCAGCCGTCTGTGAAGAGTAAGGGGAGCACAAATACCGCAAGGAAAAGGAAAAGAGAAAGCGAGAGGGAGGGGGTGGCAATTTTCTGTTCACTCAAAGTCAAGAAATGGGTTCGGGATGGGATCTCGTCAAAGCCGTGACATAATTAAGGACATGCGGAACGAGCCGAAGAGGAGGGGTAGAACGCTTCATCTGATGAATTTAAAAAACAGTGCCAAATCCTGACGTACAAAACGATGAAATTCGATGAAGGGAGTTTGTATCATGTGTTTGAAGAGCGTCTCTGTGTATTTGTCTTGTTGCTGCTGCCTGTTTGATTCACCCCAAAGTTGGTCGAGGAGGCTTGCTCAAAAGAGTTTTCTAAAAGTCTTTTTTGTACGTCTGACTGACTTTTGACAGCACTCCGTAACCTTAACTTGAAGGGTGTTCTTAGAATAGAAAGACAAATTAATTCACTGATTGGGTTAAAAAGAATGCCAGTGGGGAGACGTATCTCACATCTTGTTAATGGTTGTTTGACATTGGCCAGTGTACTGGTAGAAAAGGCTCGATCCTGCAAATGTACAAAAACGGAAGCATCGGAAGGCTTGCATTGTAATATTATACTTACAGCGGCAGAACATTTATGTGTATACTTAGATGCAGAGACACTGGTATCTGAGTATCATATCTCTGAGTCAGAGTGATATCGCGATCGATATAATGATATCGCTAATATCGTATAAATATCGCGCCCTAGATCGTATTAGATCGCCCCGATATTTGTACCGATATGCTAAATTTATAGATTCTTTTAGAAGAAAATCAATATCATATAATTTACTAAGTAATAGAATTCCATGACTTTGGCTAGGATGTATTTCAAGTTCCCAAAATAAATCGGAATGATGATGCTGGTAATCATCCAAGTGATGATAATGAATCATTGTTGATGAACCTAAGTCGGTATATCAAAAACTCTAACCGATTCTAACTAGTTTAAATTCAGCCTAGAATTCAGTATTGATTATATACACATACATATACTTAATACGAGACTTAATTATATTAATTAATACTCTACATGAGTCTGGAAATCCCTTTTTATCTGGCGTTTTATTTGCTCATAGTACAGTTTTCAAAGATCTCTCTGGAGATCTCATAAGATGTATCACACCCTTATCGTCATGCAACCTGAGAAGCCAGCAAAGATTCGCTGCGAAGAAGGGGTGGGAGACTAATCTCAGACTAGCAGCTAGTCTGCGCCAGTCTGGTCGTTTTTTACGATGCTTCGGAGTAGAAGAGTGCGTCGCTGCGGATGCACATCTTCAAACGCTCCCGCAGGTCGAGCATGAGAATACAGAAGCATAGCGAAAATGCAATGAAGAACTGTACGAAAGAATGAATAGCTGGACAAAAGGATGAGTGAACACACAGTAAATGGATGCTTGCCGTAAAAGAACGGGAGCCGAATGAATGAAAAGACCACAGGATGCTCAGTGTGACAAAAGGAAGGAAAGGAAGAGGGCCCGGATCATGCAGGAGCGAAGAATAGGCCCAACTTCCCTCCATCTTTCTTTTCTTCTGTGTCCCTTCGTGTGCGGTCACTCAGACCACAGGACAGTCAACTCCATACTCACAGAACGACCCCGGCTTATTTCCACAGTTCACTCTTCGTTCCTTCAGCCTTCAAAAAAAAAAAAAAGGGAACTCCATTGCACTTCTGCCCTTCTTGGTGGACCTGACAGTGTGAGGGAGGGAGGTGCATCCACGGAGCTCCTCATATTGATTTTGGGTTCTTTTTTCTTCACGTCTGTCCAAGAGCACCGCGACGACTGAGGACTCTGAAGAGAGCGAAGAGAACTTCAACTCAAATCGAGGTTCTTCAAGAAGCGCTCGTGCGTGCAAGCAGAGTGAGTGCAGAGCCGCCACTGCAGGCAGACGCAGCGACCCTGTCCCTCCCTCCCGCACGCCTATTGCAATCAAAGCCTTTACATCACTCGTCTGTGCTGTCTGGCGCTCTTTCTCTAAGCTGACCATGCAGGCAGGCGGGTAGCCGCGCAGACCCATGCACCTTCATTCACTCTTCCTTCCTGGACTGGAACGAATGACTGCGGGTGGGTGCATGGAACACGGTGTGCGAAGCCCGGTCTGACACTTGCTTTCTCTCTCAAGAACAGAGCTTCCAGCAGTCGCCAATCCACTCAGTCGCTAGACAGACCGGCGGGTGGATTCGCTTTCTTTCAGGCATCTCGTATGACGATGGACAAGCCCGGCAAGCATCAACAGATGGAGACAGATGAACGGACGGATGCGTGAGCGAAATGGAATGAAGAAAAGGAAATGTGAGGACAATATTATTGCCATGCAGCAAATAAAGGAACGCAGTGGATGGATGGATGAGCCAGACTCCTAACGGTGTGACCTTGTCAAGAAGAACCGCAGCCATCGGTCATCCATCCAGACCGACAGACTGAGATATACAAAAAGGGAAGGAATGAAGGGAGGAATAAATGAAAGAGCGCCTCTCCATCCCAAAAGGAATTGAGATGGAGCAACAGACTCCCATTCTTTTTTTCCTTTCCCTTCTTCCTTTTTGCCTCCCGTAAGCTGCCTTCAGGCAGGCCGGAAGACAGACAGACACAATCTTGACGGACGGTATGCCCTGCCCTTTTCTGTCCTCTTTCTCTTCGTTGCTTCGCTCTTCCAAGGACAGGCAGTCAGGAAAACCCCTTTCCCCAAAGTCACGCCACACACACACACACACACACACACACTGACACAGACAAACAAATAGGGGTGTCAGACACGCCAACAGGCACGCAAGCAAGGCACAGGAAGACCGCAGAGGCAGCCAGGCAGCATCCATATCCTCGCTCGCTCTTTTCGCTCCCCACCCCCCTCGCTTCCCTCGTTGAAAGGAGGCAAGGAAGACGGAAGCAATCATGAAAGGATGGATGGAACCACCCAGTGGCAGGGCGCTGTGCCTCCCTCCCTCTCTTGGAGGCCACAATGCCGAGGGAAGTCATGCAGTAGAGATACTCAGGTCACGTGGAAGGAGAGGAAACGTGACGCACGCAAACTACGACTTCGATCGAAAGGAAGGAAAGAGGAGAGAAAGGAAGAAACTAGAAAAAAGAATCTGACTCCCCGTCTACAGCCAGCAACAGCGAGAAAAGAGAGAGAGAGAGAGAGAGGAGAGAAAGAAAGAAAGAAAGAAAGAAAGAAAAGAAAGAAAGAAAGAAAAGAAAGAAAGAAAGAAAGAAAGAAAGGAAGGAAGGAAGGAAGGAAGGAAGAAGACCCGAACGGACAGGTGAGAGAGAAGCAAAATTGTACTGAAAGGGAGGGAGAGACAGGAATGGAAAGGGAGGCAAAGAGCTCAACGACTTGGTGGAGCTCGGTGGAAATGCGCAAGCGAGACAGGCAGGCGGGTCATCTCGTCTCGTCTCACTGCATTTTTCTGTTCCTTTTTTTGATTTCTTTTACAGATAGATACACACGTGGTCTGTCACAATCCCACGACTTTAGGGAAGTGCGACACTCTTCATTTCTCAGTTGTCTGCCTTTGTCTCTTCGTATCTCGGTGTCCCTTCGTGTGACCTACAGGTCAACAAATGACGACGCCAACCAACTACCCGTGGACTGACTCCTCTGACAGCACCAGCAGCAGCCATGATGATTACAGCGCAATCACGCGAGAGTCGTTTGTTTGAGTGTGGATAAATGTAATTAGGGGGAGAGTACAAAGGCAAGCAACACGGAAGGAAGGAATCGGCACATTCGTCGTCTCGAAAGATCGACCGAGCAAGGCAATCATCGTTGCATGCAGTCATGTCCTTCCCTCCTTCCCCAAAAATGGACTTATTTATTTATGTCTCCCTTGTCCCTCGTTCATCCACTGCCGTCCCGTCCCTTTCCTTTACAAATGCACCTCCCTCGCATTTGACAGCCTTTCCCTTTTGCTTGCTTGCTTGCACGTTTCACACTTGCGCTTCCACATGATACTCTTTTTCCTTCCCAAGCTTAACAAACACCCTACCCAGACATTCATCAGTCAGCACATCAACTTGCGTGCTCTCTTTTAGTTCAATTGTTCTTTCCTGCTTGTCCTCTTCCAACCAGCCGCAACGCCCGCACACCTCCTCCCCTCCTTCCTTCCTTTCAGTGATCTCCCTCCCTCCAGTGGCAGGCACCCCCCCGATGAGAGAGAGAGAGAGTGACCAGCTTGACAAAAGACAGAGAAGGGAACACACAAGAAGGGGGGGGGAGACAAGGAGAAAGAAAGAAAGAAAGAAAGAAAGAAAAGAAAGAAAGAAAAGAAAGAAAGTAAAGAGACAAAGAAAGAAAGAAAGAAAGAAAGAAAGAAAGGAAGGAAGGAAGGAAGAAAGAGAGGAGATGAGATGACGAGAGGTGCAAAGAACCTCATCAGACTTCACTGATCGATCGATCGACCGAGAGAGAGAAATCAAATGTGCGGTTGTTTGTTCGTTTGCGTCCGTTGAGAATGAAAGTCCGTTGTCACACCGGCAGGCAGACAGACCTGCTGTTGCTTCCGGTGGCGGGAGGGGTACATGAACCAACGATTAGAAAACATGAGCGTTAGAGTATGTTTTCTTTTTTTCTTTTCCTGAGATAGTATACGCACACATACAGAAGACAGGGCGCGCACGCCCATGGGCAAAGAGAGACACGAAGGAGCAGACAGTTAGCTCCTTTACTTTCCTCGTATTGCCAGACAGGCATAGGACTGATTCAAGTTTCTTCGCTTCTGCAGCAACACACTTACTTGCCCGTCCCCAGCAAGCTCGCGATCTCTTTTCAGAAGATTCGAAGTAAAGAAAGTGAAGGTGTCACAAGGGGAGAGCAGGCACGCACGCATGCACAAGTGGGGGAACAAATCGAATGCGAAAACCAGCCCAGCGAACAGCAGTGCAGGCACGCAGACAACAAACAGTCTTTCCCTTCATCGACCCCCATGTTCCCTGTTGCATGAGATAAATAATGAGGCATCGACCAGCAATGTCAACCAGTCGGGAATGGCTACGTCTTTTCTTAAATGCTCACGCCATCGCCGTCCCACTTCCTGACCATGCGTCCCACGGAGGCCTCTCCAGGATGCTCTCTGTTTGTGACTTGTGTTAGTTGCGGTCTCTCTGTCTCCATGTGTAAATTTGTGGGGGCACATGTGAGGGCATCCTCTGAGTGTAGCAAGGGAGGGGAAGGGAAACAGCCTCAGTAATCAGAATTCCCTTCCTCCTCCCCATCTCCTTCTTTCCTGTCCACGCTCTCTCGTTTCTTCCCATACTCTCGAGACAAACAGCCAGACAGACAGAGAGAAAGAATCTAGAGGAAAGAAACGCGCTTGATGACAATGATGAATCAACTGTTTCTCTTTCTCTTTTTCTCTCTCTTCGATTGAGACAAACCTCCGTGTTTCCCTCTTTGTCCTCGTTTCCTTGTACATTGTTTTGGTCTATCTATGTTGTTGCGTATACGGAGAAAGAACAAAAAAGCGGGAGCCACAATCCGGCAACGAACATGAGAGACAGACAGAAAGACGTTCAGACAAATTAGACAGACAGACAGACCGGTTCATGGATGCAGACAGACAGCAAACAAACTAGAGACAGACAGCTACAAAAGAATAAAACGGTTTGTTTTTTTGCTTTTCAATTTTCTCGTTTGCCTCACTCGAATAGCTGAGGACAGAGAGAGCGGCAGGGAAGAAGAAAGTCCAAGGACTGAAGCGCCAAGGGGCGGTCAATCCTTCTCTCCGTGCCTGTCTGTCTCTCCCTGTGTGTGTATATACGTAGGATCTTCCATTTTAGATCTCTTTTCCTTTCCCTTCCTTATTCATCGATGTGACTTGCCTTTTGTTCCTTCGTTCGTTCGTTCTTCTCTGTTGTATCAAAAGTTCAGGTTCTCACATGTCCATACGCATGCAAACAGTCACAAACAAAGATTTTGACACCACAGCCGCTTTCTTTACCCCCTGTTCACTTTTTCGCAGCTACACCAGCAATGCATGACACCCCACGGTGCCGGCTGGGGGCAGATCGACGGAAGACACACAGTTCAGACAGAAGGCAGAACACGAGTGTAAACCTCCATATATGCCCTTCGTATCTCCAACGCGTGCCTTCCGAACACCCCACTCCCTGACCATCAACCTGTAGGATAGCAGACAGGCAGGAAAGTCAAGACAGCATGGCAGCTTCCCCATCAAGTTCCTGGGGCCTCGGTCGATCCATCGTGGTTGATTCATGACTACTACCAATTTACTCACTCACTCACGCACACACTCATCCTCTTGACCCCACTCCCCGAAGGTTTGATTGACTGAACTGGTCTTTCTTCTCATCCACTGCTCTTTCTTTCGCTCCGATTTCTGTTCTCCGCTTTCTTTCACCGTTCTTTGTCCATTCACCTTGCACGTTTGTTCTTTCGGGATTTTGCCATTTCACACGGCAGCATACTCCCTCCCTGAAGGTACGGAGGGCAAGCGAACTGCTCCCCTGGCAGCCGGGCCGTGGACCCTTTGTGTCTCTTGTTGGTGCGTGAATCCTCGAAGGAAGGAAGGAAGGACAAAGGAAGAGGGAAGTAACCCAACGGCGAAGAAGAACAGAAGAGAGAAATAAAAGAAAAGTAAAGTCAGGAAGGACCAATCGAAATACACACGCAAGAGGAATAGAGGCACGCATGAGTAAGCAGCCAGGCAGCCAGCAAAGATCAAAAACCCAGCTGTCCCGGAACAATGGTCACGCATCTGGTCACCCAACTAACTGTTTCATTTTCTCTCGTTCAGTCTATTCCTTCCCGTTCTTGTTTGTCCCACCTTGGGACTCAAAATTCAAGCAAGACACCGCCTGACTCCCTCCCGCACAGACAGACAGAGAAAGAGGAAGAGAAGAAAGGGAAGGAGAGGGCTGTTCTGACAGACAGACCGATGTAGCCCATCGAACACAACGAAGAGGAAAAGAAGGAGGGGGAACACAGGTGCACGCAGACACTCTCATACACGAAGATCATATGAAAGATGCTTGGTTGGAGGTTCGAAAACACAGAGGAGAAAAGAAAGAAAGAAAAGAAAGAGAGAGAGAAAGTACTGAGAAGCGAACGGACACATTTCCCCCCTGCTCCCTCCTACCATGTCTCCAGAGGAAAGGAGATCCGACAGACCGACTGAAGAGCAGACAGGCAGACAAACAAAGAAAGAAAGAAAACCACCTGAGGGACTACAAGAAAAAGAAAGCTATGCATGGAACAAGGATGCATCCATCAGTCAGGATTGGGATTACCAACTGACACAGGAAAGAAGACCAAGACACACGACAGGCACACGCAGGACAGATATAGGTTCACCGAGCGGTCGCTCGCAGTTGAAGCAATGAGAAGGGCGGACTGACTGACTGACTGATCATGGCAATGCAAACACTTAAGTGTCGGAGGACATGCGTGAGCGAAGAATCCGAACAGCCGCTCACTTTCCTCGTGTGTCATACACAAACAGACGCATTTACAGGCGCAAAGCAAGTCACCACACAGAGGACCATGGAGGAAGAGAGGGGGAGAGAAAGAGGGTAGATCAAATTCCTGGCAGACATAAGATGGAGAGAGGAGGAGAGGAACGAAGGAGAATACATGGGTCTTCTACATTTGTATCAGGCGCACATGAAGAAAAGGAGACAGGCACCAAAAACAAGCAAGGAAAAGGAACAAATAAATGGAAAGAGACGAGCAGGCTAGATGTAAAAAGACACACAAGCAATTTCACTTCACTTGCTTGACTTTGGCTGGCAAGGCCAACTAAGGAACAGCAACAGCGAGTCGCCCGTTTACGATTGGACAAGAAAAAAAAAAAGAAAGAAAGAAAGAAAGAAAACACAAAACAAAATTCCCATCACAACACAGCGCATCCCAGGGAGGAAGAAAAGAAGCAAGGAAGGGTCCCTCTCTCTGGCCCAAGAAGAGACGAGACCTGGCTGGAAGGAGAGATACAATGAAAGAAAGAAAAAGAGGAAGAAGGGAACCTTCACAGAGAGACAGTATGTTTCTTCTTCTTCCTTTCACAGACAAGACAGTTCGACGTGTGAAAAAAAAGTCTCGACCTGCTTTGCTTCTTCCTTCTTCCATGCACAAACAAATGCATCAAAATGACAACCCCGCATCCCATAAGCATACATCTCTTTCTTTTCCTTCTCTCCTACCAACCGAATGTGCCGCTTTTCTTTTTCCTGTCCATAATTGCTTGGACCCCTTCAACCGGTGGTTTCCTTCCACCTTGAACAAAACAGAACAACACCAACGCACTTTGCCGTGCCACTCATTGTTGTCACTTCCATCAGTCGCCATAAAGAAACAAAATTGAAACGAACGATTGGAGAGATTATTCAGAGTACAGCCGAAGGAAGGAACAACAGGCAGGTTCGTTCCAATGGCACGCCTGTTCACTACGACTACTCTTCGTCTACCAAACAGAACACGATTCAAAGCAATTTTCGACGTTCAAAACAACAGATAAGTGGAAAGTTGTCGATTCGAATTTACGCAATTTCCATGCCTTTCTCCGTCTCTTTCTTTTCTTTACGCTTCTGATCATTTCTTCTCCTTTTCTCTGCCTGTCTCTCTCTCGCAATCCCTCACTCATGCATCTGCAAGGACGGTCGGTCGGTATCTTTCTCTCCTCGACACGCCAAGGGACTAACGAGGACGGTCAGCGAGCGAGAGAACAGGCAGGTATGTGGGCAGGCAGACAGACAGGCAGTCAGCTACTCGATCATATGCGTGCCTGTCAACATGTGTTCCAAATAGGGGGGCCGACGTACAGGAGGGAAGCCAGAGCACGAGCAGACCCGATGCGGGTGAACGAATTGCTGACTTTTTCGTCTTTCTTTTCCTTTCTGCCCCTCTCGCATAAAGTTCCTTCTGGACCTGAAAAAACGAGAGGAGAGGAAAAACAACGCCTTGAGAAAAGAATTAAAGTCACAAGGGAGACTTCAGTGGGGAGAAGGGGTGTGGACGAGAGAATCTTGATTGAAGGGGACAGATGGCTCGTCCGCTCCTTCTTAACCCTCGCGAGGGACTGATTGTTTGTATGGAGATTCCCTTCACCCTCTCATCATGTTCATCCTTAGAGTTCGGTATCAGAGGTAAATCGGTAGTGTCCCTCCCTCTACTTTCTTCAGGCGACTTATTTGACCTGTATGGGGGAACGGAAAGTTTTCTCTCCTTTTCTCTTGGTGTCTTGATTTCTTCAAATTGTTTTTTCGCCAGGCAGGTCTTTCTCTGTCGGCCTTCTTTTCGCTCTTCCATTCAGACTGTTCTTTGCTGGCACTCTCTCTGCATTGCTTGACAGACAGATTTCTTGACGAAATGAGGAGCTACATGCACGAACCGCCTCTCGCAATCCGTGTTGAAGAGGCTAGCTCTAGCTTGGTGCATTTCTGTTTTCGTCTACTTTCCTTAATTCTTTCTCACGCCCCTCTTCAGCGAAGAGCCGGCCGATGCGATCGATCGAATTGATCTCTCTCTCTCTCTCTCTTCTCTCTCTCTGTCCATCACGAGAGAGAGAGAGAGAGAGAGACAGAGAGAGAGAGAGAGAGAGCGCCGCATCTCCCCCCCCCCCATCTCTGACAGGCCAAAGCATCAACGATGCATCCCCTTCATGTGCCTCCTTCCAGAGCATCCACCGCTCTGTTTGTTGTCTTTCTTCTCTGTGACTCTGCATGTCTGCATGACCCATGTCGTCGAAATAAGTCCCTCCCAAATTGCCGCCTCGTGACCTGCCTGCTCAAGTTGAGCATCCAAAGCAATTCACCTTCATGCACGTTCGTTCATTGTCTTTATCCTCCACGTTCCGAGCAACGAAGAGAAAGAAGGAAAGAAAGAAGACCCTCCGGCAAGAGCTCAAAGTCCACCCAGGAAGGCGAAAGAGGGTGGGGGAGCTCTTCTTGCAGCACACAAAAAAACGACGCACATGCAAGTACTTCGTAAAAAAGCTAGGTGATGAAAAATAAGAAAACTTCGGGTGCATTCACTCACTTATTACATGCGTACAGGGAGCACTGCCAATGACAGAGTCCATGCATTAATCAACTAAAGACAACACGACTTGATTGCATCATGAGCTTGAAGGGGAGGTAGGCAAATGGTCAGGGGGCAGGGAGGCAGGCAGGCGCGACGGCAGCCATCTATAGACCTGCGCAGCGAACGCAAACCCAGGTTGTTCACGTAGTCAGGGGACCATTACCCATGTGTGTGTGCAGTGAACATGAAGATGAAACCAACCAACCAAGAAACGACCACAGAGAAAGAGAGAGACAGAGAAAAAAAGCCAGTTTGTGGTTCAGCAGGCACGCATACAGCGATTCTTTCCACCACGCAAGTAACCTTCTTTCTCACTGACTGATGACTGACTGACTGACTAACTGGAGTCGTTCCTTACCGCTTTTAGAGTGCAAGTGTGTGTGCATGAAGAAGATACAAGCCGAAGCTGCGTGTGGTGAAGAGAGAAATGAATATGCCCCGCCCACACTCTCCCAAGGGAGAAGTCTAGGAACGAAAAAGAAAATCAGGTACGGGTGACCAAACCAACCTACAAGCGTCGTACCAAGGAAAGGCAAGAACAACAAACCATGCAAATGCAAATGCAAGCACCTCGACAAAGAAGGTCCTCCGAATCTGCACCACAAAAAGAACCCTGCTTCTTTTTTCTCCCTATGCGCCTCTTTACGTCGTGTCTTTTCCCTGCCCCCCCTGTGTCTTTTCTTCTTCTATTATCCAATGCAGGCAGTTTGCCATGAGGAGAGCACAAAAGCTAGGGATGAGAAGAATTCCGCTTCCTTCTTCACTTCCCCGGACGCAAACCCAGAGGAGCGCAGTGCCCTCTGGTGTGGAACCTGTTGAGAGAGACACAGAGAGAAAGGAAGGGATGGAGAAAGGAAACAAATCACCCGGCGTCTTCTTTCAAGTCCAACATAGGGACTCTCTTTGTCCATCTGTTTGACTGGCATTTTGATCTTTTGATTGATTCATTGAATCATGGATTGATTGATGCATTGGCATCTGAGTGTGCCCTGAAGGTCAAAAAGAAAGGAAGAGAAAGAGAGCTCGGCATGCAAAATCAACACACCCCGCGCCTCGCATGCTGGGAAGGTTGCTCACCCCTTAGCGACCCGTCAGCCCTCTCTCTCTGTTTCCCTCTCCTTTCTTTCCTGTCCTTTGTTAATCCCGAATGAGCGCACCATCAACCCTTTCCCTCGCTTGTTTCATTCGCCACGGGTAGGCGTACATCGACCTTCCTTCCTGGTGTCCTCTCTCTTGTCCTTTCCGCTCGTCGTTCCTTCTCCGGTCTCTCTGTTTTTCCACGATCGTTTTTTTTTTCTCTGTCGCTGCTCCTCTCAGCTGAACCCCTACTTCATTCATTCAGCCATCCCCCTTCCCTTCCCACTTAATTCTTCCCCTTTTGAATCTCGTTTGCCCCTTTGCTGCAAGTCTTCTCTTTTCTTCTCTTCTCTTCTGAGCAAAGGTAAGAACAAGACAGGAAAGGAAGAATGCAGGCCTGCCGCTTGCTTGTCACAGACTCCACAGCACAATTAATGCTATCATCATACACAGTCTGTCAACCACATTTGGTTAGGTTGGACGCACGCACACACACACTCAAGACGGAGGAAAGAAAAAAAAAAGAAATCGGAAGCAGAGTAATGCCACTTCGCTTCTCAACTTCCGATCCCACGTCGACTTCCGACACACACGAGAGACAACGAAGAGAAAACAAGGGCATGCATGAAGAACAGCCAAAATCAAAAAGACAGACTGACAAACAGACGAGTCAGGTGAGAGACACCAAACAGTTTACACGCGTCCATCATGCACCCTTTGATGTCGTCTCCTGGGGAGTGGGGCAAAAGAAAGGAAAGAAGAAAATTCGTGCAAAGCAAAACAACAAAAACTTGTCTGTGGGCTGAAGATATCGACCAATTCAACATCGACCAACGGTTATGGTTCAGAGCTGGCGCCTTTGCTGAGCGTGTGCTACATCATAGCTACATCATAGCTACTTCAGCCATGTCTCAAGATCGCCATGATGAGCAACAAGGACAAGAAGATGACAACAGTGTCCAGGAGTCCGAAATCCGCAAACACTGCCCCAAAAGAAAGGAGAGGGCGCCAGGAAAAGAAAAGAAAAAAAAAAGGACAGAAGGAAAGACACTGATCGATCTACTGCCTGAATTCTCTCTAAAACCTGACTTAACCCCCTAAACATTCCGAGCACAAAGAGCACGCAGACGAAAAAAGAAAGAAAAAAACGGAAGACACCGTTCTTCCAGAAATCAATCCTTTCTCTCCACCCACCCAGTCTCTGTGCACATGCATGCAGGCAGTCTACCATCCTCTTCACCTCTGGTTGATTCCCCACCCGTTTATTCCTTCTAGACGTACGGACGATTCCAAACGCACAGGCACGTACTTGCATCAGCAGCGAGGAAGAAAAGTACCGCGCCCTTCTTTCTTTGTCCCGGCAAGCAGGCACAGAGCCCGACAGACAGACAGAAAAGCCGAACGACCGAACGACCAGACGCTGACGCCCAATCGAGTCGAGTCGAGTCCAGCCCAAAGGGATGGATCATTTCCCTTCCCTTCCCTCTCTGAGTCCACTCCAGTCTCTTGACAGACCACCAACCCAACCACCTGGCGGGCGGCCGGCCACCTCTGCATCCCTCGTCCCATGCCGCTCACATCGGATCAGGTAACGGCATGCAACGACACCCCAGACCAAAGTTCCAGTCGAGCTTGACAAAATGGAGTCGCAGGTTGGTTCAATGGAATGAGTTGGTGGGTGGGTGAGAGGAACAGGAGGGAGGGAAGACGAAGGATGAAGAATGCACAGGAGCAAGGAGCACTCTGTATCCGATGCGCTGCGACTTCCTCCCTTCACGTTTCTTTCCCTTCGATTGATCAATTCAACTAAAAGGCCGGCACACTGAGAGAGAGAGAGACCGCACCCACGCTGGGGGGAAGTCTATTTCTCTTTTCACGAAGAGAAGAGCGAGAGAAAGGGAGACAACAACATGACATAAACAACACAACACAGGATGATGATGAAGCAACACAACGAATGCAACAACATCCGACAAGCAAGGGCCACAGCTGCATCGTCCTTCGTTTTCGTGTCAGGATGCCCAAAACCAAACAACACAGCGCAAACAACCAGTCAGCCAGCCAGTCAGTCAGGCAGGCAAAAGGTACGGCCAGAAGCAGCACGAGGCACTCAGTGATATATTCTCTAGATGAACCAACAGCAGCATAAGACATGAGACAGACACAAGGAGAGAGGGAACATGCAAAAGAGGAAGAAGGGAGAGAAGTGAGAAGGGAACGGAGATAACTGAGGATGCCAGACTGGCAAGGACCCCCCAGCTGCTGCCTTTTCTTTTCTCTTTCTCCTCTCCACGGGCACACACCGTGCCACATCCAGCTGCAACCACCGCTTGAACGGTGCCATTCAATCATTAGTTCCTTTCCTCCTCGCTTAAACGGACGGACAGAGAGACGGGGGGGAAGAAGATCATACAAAGACAGACAAAAGGACGGCGAGGAGAGGGACGGAGAGAGGGAAGACGAATGACGCCAAGCAGGGCAAGGTCGAACGAATAAGACAGCACAGACCAACAACTGCCCAACCAAGCTCTGAACCAACAACACACAGACAGACGGATTAACATTCAACGACTCGCTGATTGAGTCATTCAGACATGTGCACGCCATCAAGAGGAAGGGCGAACGCTCCTCGTTCGCATACTAAGTTCCTCCCTCAGTCAGTCCAACCCACTCTTCTTTCTTTCCCCATTCTTTTTCTTCCCGATCTCTGCCGCGGACGGGAATGAAGGACACCTCTTGTTTCCCCTCCCCTCCCAAGTCATCTCTTTTTTTCTCTTTCTTTCATCGACTGGTTCTCTCTTCTCTTCGCCAATTCATCGGCCCCTAAGGAGGGGAATGGATTGACAGAAGGAAGGAAGGAGGGCACAAACGACTGTGGACTCACCAACAACATTCCTCCGCTCGGGGGGGAGGGGGAGAGAGAGAGAAGAAAGATGAAGCAAGACAGGCAGCTACGTCAAACGAGAGAAAGGGGGAAGGCGCTTGGAGAAGGAAACAGGAAAAGGATGTAATACCAACCACTGAGAAGAGAGAAGAAGAAGAAAAAGAAGAGGAAGAAGAAGGAAGTACGCAATTGACCATTTCTTGTCCCTCTTTATCGTGTAACAGCTTCCCTTATGTCCATACAAGTCGATGTCGAAGGATCGGTTCGCTTTCCAGATCGATGGCAGCTGGAGACAGACGCCTGCTTTCTCCCTTTCATGACGCCCTCGCGGCTTGGGAGCAGCTCTCTTTTGTCGGACAGGCTGGCTGACATGTGTCCTTTGATATTCATTCTTTTCTTTCTTTCTTTCTGTCAACCTTGAAATCGTCTTTTCTGGAGAAATTACCATTCAGCCGGGCAGGAAGGAGGGAAGGGGGTAACTCTTTTTCTCTTTTTCGGTACGGTCACAATGCGCAGGCACGTCTTTTCCTTTTCACTTCTTTTCCTTCCTTCTTTTCTTGTTTCAGGCTGACGATGAGGCTACTCCACTGCACGCGTCACACCCCCTCTCTTGCTCTTCCTCCTCTTCATCCCCCTCTAACGACCCGATGGTTGTCAGACTGTAGAGACGGCGTGTGTCTCCAGAACCCGAACCCCCCTTGCCTGCGTTGGGAGAAGAACCGTGCTGCCCCTCCCGGCAGTCAGTGTCGGTATCCCCTGATGATGAGAGCTGTCTCTCGGGGGGGGACATGGGGGGCATATCGGCAACCTGAGTGGAGGCTGCCGCTGTCTCTGCTTCTTCGCCCTCTCTGTCCTGGTCTCTGTCTCTCTCTGCCTCGAGTGCCATCATTGTTTCCATCCAGTTTTCTTTGTGTTTCTCCAACCAGATCTTCTGCTCTTTCAGAAACTCACGGCGGAAGAAACCAGCAGACAGGGAGCGGGAGGGAAAGGCCTCAAAGGCAAACTCCCCCCCCGAGAGGAGGAGCTGCGTCTGTCTCTGGAGCATCTGCTCTCTGGTCTCTCCTTCCATTTGGTGGAGAGGGGAGGGACCGTCGCCCTGCTGGATCCACCCCCCGTGCTGGCGAAACAAGGAGCCCCCACTTCTCTGGACCAGCTCTGCATCTTCAGTGTCCAGGATGGGATCTGCCACCCTGTCAAACCAGGGGTGTGCGAGACAGTCCTCCACAGTAGCACGCCGGTAGGGGTTGACCTCAAGCATGCGGGAGAGGAGATCGAGGGCCTCAGGGGAGACGTGAGACGGAAGCACGGCGCTGCAGGTAAACAGACAGACAGACAGACAGACAGGCAGGCAGGCAGTCAGGAAAGGGGAAGGGAGGAAAAAGACGAAGGAGGAACAGGGCAACGGGCGCACGCAGAAAAGCGAAGCACAGGAAAATCCAAGGGAAGCACTGGACTCGAAAGGAACAGAGAGTGCCATCATGAATGAATGAATGAAAGAAAGACTCGAAAGGAACAGAGAGTGCCATCATGAATGAATGAATGAAAGAAAGAAAGAAAGAAAGAAAGAAAGAAAAGAAAGAAAAGAAAGAAAGAAAGAAAGAAAGAAAAGAAAGAAAGAAAAGAAAGAAAGAAAAGAAAGAAAGAAAGAAAGAAAAGAAAGAAAGAAACAAAAGAAAAAGAAAGAAAGAAAGAAAGAAAGAAAGAAAGAAAAGAAAGAAAGAAAGAAAGAAAAGAAAGAAAAAAAAAAAAAAAAGAAAGAAAAGAACAATGGAAGAGGATGACACGAACGCACCCAAGTTCCCCCCCCCACAACCCCATACACCGACTGACCCGAGTCCCGTGCCCGCAGGTGCCTGCATCACGGTTTGCACTCCCGCAGCGTTTCTGCAGGATCGGAGGAATCTGCTATCGGTTCCGTTGGACGACGGGGATGCAGGTAGTCCCCCTAGCACCGCGAGGATTCTGTCGAGTTGGTCACTTGAGGAGGTGCCTGGGAAGAGGGGTTGACCCAGAATCATCTCAGCCAGCACACACCCAGCTGCCCACACGTCTACTCCGTAACTATACGTCCCGGCCTGCAACAGAAGCTCGGGGGCACGGTACCATCGGGTGACGATGTAGGACGTCATGCACTCTCTGTCTGCGTCTGCGTCTGCGTCTGCAGCTGCTTGCGGGGCGTGGGTGGGGGAAATGGGAGGAGGGGGGGCACGGGGAGAGGCGACAGGCAGTACCCCCCCCGTGGCTTCTCTCCCTCCCTCTGCCTCTCGCTGCTGCTGCTGCTGCTGCTGGGGATGATTCTCTTCAGGCACCGTCTGGAAAGAGATCGAAGAGACTAGCGAGGGGGCCTGCAGAGTGCTGCTCGCACTTCCAGATGCACCCCCTGGGGGGGTCTGCATTTGCATCGTCATGGGTTTGTGGTCTGCTGCCTCGGCCGCTGCGGGGATGGACGCAGAGGTGGAAGGGGAGTTGGGCACATGGGTAGGAGTCATCTGCTGCTGGTGTGCCGTCGTTGCGCCCTCCGCATGGAGATGGGGAGGGGGGGGACAGGCAACTCGGGCGAGGCCGAAATCTGCCAGACGGAGATCGCAGTCGAGGTTGACGAGGATGTTGCGGGGCTTGACGTCTCTGTGGAGAACTCCTCGGCCCTTCAGGTATCTCAGAGCCTGCACATGCATGCATGCATGCAATTGTTGGCAGGCAAGTATTCGGGCATACACAAATAGACAGACCATCATTCGGTCAGCCGGGGAGGCAAGGAGACGACCGGACAGATGAAAGGCGAAGCGAGAAGGTAGAAGGGGCGGAGAACGGATGAAGGAAGAGAGAAAATCAAAGGACTTTCTTTTTCCGCTCTCTCTCTCTCTCACACACACACACACGCATACACACACACAGAGAAAGAGACAGAGAGAGAAATGATCGCAGGATGTCTATCTGACAAGGGAAGGAGGCAGGCGACTTCCACAGCGACCCATCGTGTGAACTCCAAACATGGAAGAGCCGCCTGCCTGCGTGCCTATCTCATCGATGTGTCCCGCTTGACGCCCCACCCCAATGAACTAGAGGAAGAAGGAAAGAAGGAAAAGAAAAAAGAAAGAAAACACAGATGCATGACGGACAAAATGAAAAAAAAAAAAAACGCTGCAGGCAGGCAGGAAGGAAGAACCCTCTCCCGAACCCACCCGGCAGAGTTGGTACATGAAGAATTGTTGGTGGTGTTCTGAGAGTCTCTGCCCGCTTCTGATCACAGAGTCCAGGTCCGCATCCATTTTCCCGAAGCACGCGTACACCTCGTGGAAGCTTCGGGAATCAGATCCTGAAAGGGAAAGACAGACAGACTGTATGTTTTTTCTAGTCCCTGCTTGTCTTCATGTAAGGAAAGGTAGACAGACTTCATGGATTCTTTCCCTCCTCTTTTTCATGAACACAACAGAAAAAAAGAAAGACAGACAGATACACACACAGACAGAAAGGAAGAAAGAAATATCCCATGCCAAGTGAGTGGCAAGCTCCGAAAGTGCACAAAAGATGTCGATTGAAACGAAACGTACACAAACAGCCGTCAGAATCAGATGGGACGAATCGGGGGGCAGAGAGTTGACGTGTGGGATTGAGCGAATGATTGAGGCACAGAAAACAAGATGCAGGCCATGAGGGCCGCCAGAGGGAGGGAATGGAGTCTTCAACCTCCCGCCAAAGAGACAAAACGAAGCGCAAGAAGCGAGGCAGCTGTCCATACGGACAAGCGGAACAATGCCAAGGAGGGAGACAGAAGGAAATTTCAGGCTTCAGCTTGACTTCCTGCCATCTCTTCCTTCCTTTCCGTACGTCCAGTTCAAGCAGGTAGCGAGGTCGGTTGACTTGACTGACTGACCGCAACAGTAGACGTCTTCCAACTCGACGATCTGCAGAGGAGAGAAAAGGAGAGGAGGAGAGAGCAGACGGGAGGACAAGAATGACACAGATGGAAGACAGAGAGCAGACAGGGCGTCCAAACAAAGAGACGGGCACACCGGCCGACTCACAAAAGAACAGACCAACGCCATCAGCTCAACCACATCAGAACGAACAAACGAAAGAACGAAAAAGCTGACGGACGTTTTCATGGTCAAGCAGCCTGAGAATTCGAAGTTCCCTTAGCCTGCACGGACAGACAACAGAGGCACGGAAGAAGAGAATCACACACAAAACCGAAAGGAAGGAACACAAGCAGATCAAAGGATGGAGCGCGAATCTTCAGACTGCCCCGAAAAGGGAAATTGGGGAAACAGATAGGATTGAAGGAATGTCCACGAAGGCAACAAAAGTAAGCTGAAGTGTCAGCACGAAGGGCAAGTAACAAGTCGGGGCTGGGAGGGAAAGGGGACAGGAAGGAAACATAAACGAAGATTTCAACCCAAACAGACAAGTCAGGAACTGTTCGTTGTGCCATCTCTCCCCCTCACTCACGTTCTCCTGGCCACGTCCGGGTTGCTGAAAGTGTGGTTCTGCAGGTGTTCAAGGGAGACACTCCGTCCGATCACACCATTGAGGAAAAAGGGAGTGAACCTCAGAGACAATCAAAGCGGAGGATGAGATATCAACTGGGGCAAAAAAGAAGGTACCTTTCTTTGTCACAGCAAGGAGACGCACAGACAAATTCACCCACAGGAATTGCAGGGTCAAATAGACTTCTATCACAGAGTACCACACAAAGGAGCGTGCGCATTTTCTCAAAAAAGGAGACTCTGACCATTTTCTTCACTGCAACTGGACGGCCGTCTCCTTGAAGCCCACAGAAAACCGTTCCTGCAGGCCAAGGAGGCACGAACTTTTCATGCGAGGTCGAGGAGGAATGTAATTTCGAAAGAGTGAAGACATTGTAAGAAGAACCACTGACCATATGCGCCTGTCCCAAGGACAGCGATCTCAGAAGTCGATGCATCGACGACAACTTCAGTCCCATTACCAATCCCGACTCTCTTGAAAGAGCGTGAGAACCCGCCTAGGCTCATCATCTAGAGTAGCTCCAGCTTCTTATAAACGTATGCTGTGGCTGGAAAATAACTCCGCACTTGTGGATGACAAAGTTGGTCGACCTTGATGTTGAATTCTTTCGATCGTTCTGCTTCCTCTTTCTCTTTCTGGCTGTCAGCTGAGTTTCTTCAGTCAGACCTCTCAAATTAAAGGCAAAAGTTCTGTCTCAGCTCCGGTGTGCTTGTTCTTTCTCTCTTGATGGGTAGAAGCACTATCTCACCATCTCCATCCACACCAGTGGCGACCAATGAGAAGCAGGGAGACCGATTCTCTTGAGGAGAGATGGGAGGATATTGCAGGAAAACGGCAGAAAATGATGATTTTTGGATTTTTGTTCTCAAAAAACTTTTTCTATCGGTAAGGTGGTTCTTGGCCCCGCAAATATGTTTGGGGGGCACATTAGTGAATGCTTTACGGCTCTGTCACTCTAGGATGAGCACTCGCACGAAGTTTTTTGCGGGCCGCGGCGAGAACGGAACCCGGCCTTCCGGGGCCGGCCATGTATTGCCCAAGTACGTCGGTGCGCATGCGTGCTAGCCGAATATTCGGCTCTACGCACAGCTATCGCATGTTTGTCCAATGTCCCGGCAGCTACTTTTTCTGAGTACCGCTCTTCATCCTTGAACCTTCCGATTCCTTTCTCCACAGTGAAGTTGTCCCAGTTCGACATCCAGCTGACTGCGATGTTTTTGTTGAGGGACCTCTGAGTGACTGCTCTGAAAAACTTCTTCTACTTTTAACTGGTCTCACCATGTCCGACAACAAAGAGGCAGACTGTCTTTGGGGATCAGACGCGGTTGTGATCCTCGACCGTCTTCTCTCCCCCGAGGAGTGCCAATCGCATGTGATGGCTCTTCTTCACAGCGAAGACAAGCACAAAAGCTCAACGCCTCACCGAGAGACGGAATCCATCAACCTGGTCCGCCCTGCTTTCTCAGACGAGTACGAGGCCCGTCTCCTCCCCCGCTTGTTTTCAGGTCCCTTCAAGGAGATCACCATCACGGACTCTCCTGAAGATATCAAGAGCTTCGGGTTCGGAAGTGCGGGACGGTGGCGTCCTTGTGGGGTGAGACCGGAGTGGACGATCCAGAGCTACCAGGCGTCGACAGGGCACTTGAACGTTCATGACGATTCAACGTACATTCAGGACATCAATAAGGTCACCCTCGTATCCCTGTTGATCTACCTGAATGAGGAGTTTCAGGAAGGCGAGACGGCGTTCTTCGAGAGAGCAGACGAGGATCCTGAAGGTGCTCCTGTGTGCGTACGGAAGGAAAAGCCTCAGACGGGAAAGGCGGTTCTATTGAGGGCCCAGGACGTTCTGCGCGCGGGTCTGCCACCGATTGGCGGAGTGAAGGTCATTCTGAAGACTGATGTTTTGTTTCAGCGCGTGAGTGAGCCTCTGGATGCAGAGACCACGGAGTTGATCGAGGAACACGCCCGTGTGGAACAGCAACTGGACTGCATGGAGGTGTGCTCAGCAGAGACTGTCCAGGAAGTGACACGAAAGTTGAAGAGTCTCTACCGACGCTGCCCTGCACTGGAGTCTGCGGGCTCGTTGCTGACTGTTTCAAAACCGTTGACGTCGGCTGCAGTCTGACAGCTCCCGCAGGACAGCGTATGATGTGTGCTGTAGTTTGGTGCTTAGTGATGCACTGATGCTTTTGCTAGCTTCTGGGCTGAGATTGGGCCGAGTCCACTGTCGCAGTGGGTCTGTGAGTAGATTCTTGCTCTTTTAATCCATGTCAGATCCATGCCTTTTTCCTACTACCCTGATTTGATTGACATGAAACTGGCTTATCTGCATGCATGATATTCATGGATTTGTATCTATACAAATGTATGCCCGGTCCCGTCACCTCCCGATTGAACGGCCGATTCTATACACCTACGTCAAAAACCTTCTATATACACTCAAAATTTGAGTCAAAAACCTAAAGACAAACATTATGCAATTCAAAAATGCAAAAACGTCTGCATGAGTCCCTTAGTAGATAGCTGCGTAGAGACAATGACTCTGCAGCTTAGCCCGCCGCGACGAACGCAGCCAGTCTGAGTATATTTTGAAGTCAAATTCGGAGCTAGATTCTGAACATATGAGTTAATCACTATAGGTTAATCAATCAAGTTCAAGTTAAATCAAATAGTAAAACAACTAAACAATAAATTCGATCGATCTAGAAGTTGATTCTGAATTTAAAAGACTAGTAAAAGTCCAACTCCAAATTTTTATGATACAAAGTGATTTAGAAAACTAGCTAGAAAATGATGTAGATTCATTAAATTACTTTTAATTTTAGATTTGGGTTTAAAAAATTCAAAGATACATATCGAAAAATCAACCAAAAAAGTGTTATCCGTTTCAGTACATAAATCGTAACATGATTGCTTTATTAATTGACCGAAGAATTCATTAGCTTAACTAAACCTAGCAATCGTCATGATAAAGAGTGTATGGATACCACTAGTCATCATCCTCTTTCTTGTTCAAATGCGTTGCTCGCGCTACAGCGACCGGTAAACGAGAAAGAACCCAGCCTATTGCAGTGCTGCTTGTAAAGTAAATTGCAGCAATGATGAGCCCCCTGACAGTGAGAGCCAGGTTGGAGGAGAAGCGTGACAGATCTGGAGGGACCTCCTTTGAGAAAGAAGACAACAACCCCCCCACAACACAATAAATAACCCCTTCAAGTCTATCAGCATTCAGTCTTTGTGAAGTGATTTTCCTTTCTTCTCGTGCGACCTCACTCCACAATTCCGTAAAGGGAACCAGTCCTTTCTTTGCATACCAGAAGTGCTGGTGATACTCTGACTTGAATGGGATCAGAGCGTCCGACTGGCTGTCGTACAGAGCCACCACACTCGCACTCCCCTCTATGGGCTGCTCCTCCCACTGCATGCGGACTGAGCCCTCACGAAGGGCCGAGACAACGCGCTTCGACCCAACCGGCTTGCCTGGCTCCTTCTCCCCCTCCCCGGGTCCCTTTTCTTGAGCCTTGCTGCTGCTACTGCTGTTGCTAGAAGCCTCGGGCGGCTTTCGGACAGCTTCGAGAACCTCCGAAAGGTAGTAGAACCCATCTGCCTGATTTCTTTCCATCAGAAAAGAGTTCACTTTCCTGCCCCCATTTTGAGAGGTCGAAGCCGCCTCAGAGGGAGACCAAGAGAGCTTCTTTGTCTCTCCCCAGGGGGGACGGGGAAGCTCTCCTTGATCGTCGTAGGGCATCGAGTCACTCAGAGAAGCCGCCCCGTCCCATCGAGAGAAAACGAGACGGGGGCAAGCCAGGGGGGTCCACAGTGACTCAGTCTGAGACACACCGACTGTACTACTCGCCCCACCTGCATGTACGGTCTCTTCTTCAGAACCCGTCGACGCCTCCTTGCCCTTCTCCTTCTCCTTCTCCTTTCCTGACCTCGACTTCTTCTGCTGCTTCTGCGTTTGTGTCGTCAAACTCTCGCCCGCCCCCGGCCCATGCAACACCATGAAAGCAACATCGGGATGCAGCCTGACCCCCTTCACTCGCAGATCCCCGTGGAAATACTGCGGCTCTCCATAAGCGTCCTTCACGACCCAGCCAATGTATGAACCGCTTGGCTGCCCCTCTGTCGGTCGGTGCCGACGAAAGAGACGCGCCTCCTCTGTTCTTCTCCGAAATGCAAGAGGGGGAGGTGGAATATCTTCCCCATCACCTTCCTCTTCCCTCCCCTCATCGTGTTCAGCTTCTTCGATTTCATTGACATCAGAAGAACGCTGGTCAGTCTCTGCAAGTGTGGGCCGCAACGTCTGGTCCCCTCCCCCCCCTATCTCTTCTCGGCCCTTCATGAGCGAGTACGGCATCGGCCCCATGGTGAGGTCTCCAGAAATGAACATGATCTTGTCGTGGAACTCCGCCCTCCCCCTCCTGTCTGTAGGCAGGGACGTTTTTTGACTCTCCGCAGCTGCTGTCGATGCATCTGCCAACATTCGCAACTCCATCACGGCCCCGTGTTCGGATCGGGCCTGCATGCACAGGAAGGGAGGGCATGGAAGGAAGAAAGAAAGCTGCATGTGCTCTTCCGAGCCATTCAGTCTTCGTTCCAACTTTTTCGCTGCTGAACCCCTCCCTCCGTGTCTGTTGCCTTTTCAGGATGTGATTCTTTCACACGCTTACTCCCTTGGGAATCAAAATCGTTTCCTCGCTCCCTCACATTCATTCACTCATTCACTCATTCATTTATTCATTCATTAATTCATTGATTCATTCATTCATTCATTCATTCACTCACTCACTCATTCACTCATTCATCCATTCATTCATTCATTCATTCACTCATTCAGTCAGTCAGTCAGTCAGTCAGTCAGTCAGTCACTCTCTCGCCGCCTCCTTCTCCACCAGACAGTCTGTCTCCTCTTGTCCGCTGCCGAGTAGCCACACTTTCCCTCTCTTTCCTTTTTCTCTCACTGTATGCGTATGTCTGTGCTGTGCACGTTGTGTGCGAGCATCCCCCCCCGACACGCAGGTTTTTTACACTTTTCTGTGCTTCTGTGTAAGTCCTTCAGCTGACATTTCCATTCGAGCCACCCATCTTCAGACAACACAACCCATGCAAGCACACAGGCAGGCAGGCAGGCCAGCGTCTCAAACCTCTCTCCCCACACTGATCCCACCCACCCACCTACCCGATGTATTGTTGCATAACCCAGCACGAGCCACGAGAGGGGCCCCATCAGTTGCTGCGTTGCCGTGCGTCCCTGCTGTCCCTTCCCCCCCCCTTCAGATTGCTGCTGGCTGTCCCTGCTGCTCCCTCCACCCCTGTCTTCCGTCTCGTCTGCCCTCTGCTGCTGGGCAGGGGCCTGCGGCTGCGGCTGGGTAGGGGAGGGCTGGAAGGGGGATGTGATCGGCCTCCCATCGTGGTCAGAGGTCACTGAGACAACTCGAACCTGCGTGCGTGCGTGAGTGCTTGCGTCAGACAGAGAGGAAGAGAAAGAGCAAATGAAGGAGCGCACGGCTAGAAACAAAGATTCGAGGCATTTACGCGCGGAAGAAAGAAAGAAGTCCAATGGCGCACTGAAAGTCACGAAGTGCCAGAGGTCGAGCAACCCCACAGCACAGTGAGGCAACGCGTGGTCAGGTAGTTGTAAGAATGGAGGGACTCGGGAGCATTTCTTTGGCAGGTCGCTTAGCTTGCCCCAATAATTCTGGCTGGACGCATGGGGAAGATCGCAAGGGGTGAAAGGCCTTGCACTTGAATCATCGAATCGTCCAGACCCGTCCTCAGGAACTCACTGACTGACCCGAAATCCTGAAAATCCCCGAACACCCAAATCTCCGTGGGAAAGTACGCAACTCCTCCAGACCCTTTGAGATGCTCTGTGCATACTTAACACACACGAGCGGCGCCCTCACGGGCCCTCTCCTCTCACAGGGCCTGCAGGAGTAAGTGGTTATCCTGACACCAATCAAAAAGAGTTAAGCCGTCTCCGAAAAACAAGTCACCGAGGAAACCCTGAAGTTTAAGGCAAACACCAATTTATTGACGCGCGCCTGCCCTGTCCAGCCACAATCTGTTTACCCTGCTTTTCAGCTGTACGGCTCTGCTTGATTTGCAGTCGCTGCGAGCAGATCTCTCTGAAGAAAGCTTCCTGCTGTCTGCGTGGGACCCCTTGCAACTCCAAACTATCTATCTAGAAGCTGTCGTGCACCAGGTTCCTTCTCACACTGTCAGCCGCATCACTTCTTCGCGCAAGTCTAGAGACCGTAATCCGCTCATTCCAGAGTGGACTTCAGTGGAGCGAATGCGAACGGTGTGCAGCGATGGTAACAATTATCGATACTTGAGCATATGTACCTGAGATCACCTGAGAGAAAAGAGAGAAAAACGCTCCAAGACCGTCTCCTCGCGCGGCGGCGCGCGCGGCCGCGGTGCCGCGCGTGCATTTCATCGTACGTGCAATTACGTGCATCTCTGCTTGCACGGTTGAATCTTCATGATTCGTCATGAATCTTCCTCTGGATTCAATTTGGAATCCTTTGGATGTCTTCGCCGCTTGTTTTATCCATATATATATTTAGGCAGACGATGCACCGAGCAAGAGAAGACATCGTGAGGGACTGTACTTTCCATACGTAGTCGTTCTTCCACGAAGACATGTTTGTATGAGGGTGACCGACTGCATGTGTTGCTGACTCAGAGACGCGTTATCGAAAAATATCGTGTAAAAAACAACAGCGGGGCGGATCCGAGCTGAGCAGAAAGACGACCAGCCAGACGAAGATGAGCAAGTAGGGGGGCAAGTAGAGGGACAGGGGGAGGGAGACGCAGAAGGGAACGTTGAAGAGCAGACTTTCTCGCTTTCTTTTTTTCTTTCTCAGAATATTTCTCTCATTTTCTGTTTGTCAAGTTGTGTGCTTGAAATGAAGACATGAAAAGAAACAAACATACGGTCTGTCTTCCTGCACGTGTCTTTGCTGCGTGCAGGGCACTGTGCAAACCGTCAGCTTGGGAACTCCCGCGCGTACAGCCACGGTGAGGCGCCAGCTATTTAGGGATGTGTTGCCTGTGTGCGAATCTTGCCAAAAGGGCTCTTCCTGCCAACTATCTGTGTCGCAGATCAGTCTCACTGACTTTGTCCTGCTAGACAATTCTTCTGGCTCGACTGATCTCTTTGTCTTCGTTCGTCCTACTGGTGCTGTTCTCTTGAAATTTGCCCCGCGTTCCCTTTCTGCAGGAGAGAGACGGCCGGGGATCAAACAACAGTAACCCTTTCACCAGGTTAGTTTATTCGTACACGCGAATTTCCTTTCCCGCCTTCACACCGAGCAGTGCTAAGCATGCGCTAAGCTGAGATGATTGGTTGAGACCAAACAATTGAGACAAGGCGGTAGTGAGTGTCGGTCGTATGAAGTGATTCCCGTTTTCTGAAGTAAACGGATGAGGAGGTTTTTGGAGGAACCTGACAGTATCTGGCTGCTTTCACCTTCATTCGCATTCTACGTGGACATGGTAGTGGTGGCAGTAGTTGTTGTTGTTCGTCTCTTTCATTGACAACCGCACAACTACAGAACAGGACCTGATCCCCATTTGAACCTTCAGAGTTGAAAGGTGAAAGGAAGAAGGAATGAGGACGGAGGTGAGAAACGAGGACCCAAGAAGAGAAGGTTTGCGTTCAAGAGTCACTTGGCCGGTCTCTACGAGTTTGTGTGCCTTCTACTTTTGCTTCACACCCTTCGAACTTGTGTTCCCTGTTGTCTGCAGGCGGAAGAGGAAGGGCAGGACGTTCGTCGATCGGGCCGTCAACGCTGAGGCTTCCTCGGGCGGGGACCAACAGCGACTTACACTTGCACGGCAGCAGCTCACACAGCTAGAGGAGCAGTACATGGACGTGTGACTGACCCCTGCATACTTCAGACAGCTCGAACGTGCCAGGGAGAAAGTGCGGGTCGCAGAGCAGGGACTCGAGGGAAGAGAGCCTGAGGGGCAGGGGGGGGTGGAGTCAGAGAAGGTGGGAGACGGCAAATGTGGTCTTGTCTCAAACAAGAAAGAGAACCTTGTTGCAGTGGAGAGGGGGGCCACAAAAAATGGCCGCGTGCAGGTCACATGCATCCCTGGTACAGAAGTCTGCCGATTCCCTGCCAGACCGCTCCTTGGGACTGCCGCAGGCTTTCGGGGGGCAGAGAAGTGTGCCCGAGTTCCTCTCCCTCCTCCCTGTGGCCGTCTCCCTCAGCACAGTTTCGATCGTATTTTGAACTCCTGGCCTCTTTCCAAGGAGTTCCAGTCCTCCGTTGAGTCCCCGTCTCCACCACCCGACGCCAGGCCCCCCGTTGCACAGCCACAACAGAGGATTCGCATGACGAGCGAGGGAGGGAGAAGTCGGTCTCCTCGTGCAGTGCGTTGTGTCCTTCCCCTTCTCGGACTCAGCGTGCACTTATTCTCCAGTCCCCAGAGCGAAAGGTCAGTCCAGTTGAGAAAGGTAGGCAGCTGGACGAAACGAAAGATGTTACGAATGGTATGGACAAACAACCAAAAAGACAGACAAACAAACGCACCGACCTTGCGTGCTGACACAAGCTTGTTAGGGATCGACAGAGATCGATAGCTAGCGGATGTGGTTTTCTTTTCTCTTTCAAGTGATTCTTTTTGAGAGAGATAGCTTCGACAAAGTCTTAGAAAAGAAGGAGGGGGGAAATTTAAAACAGGAGGGAAGGAAAGAAGAAAGGAGGGAAGGAAAGAAAGAAAAAAACACAGAATGAAAAAAAAGAAAAAGAAATGAAGGGGAAGAGTGTATGAAGGACTGAGTTGGACTGAGACGCATCACAGAGAACAAAATCAGAGCGAGAAGAGATAAAGCAATACAAACAGACAAAAAAAAAAAATGGATTGATCGACATGCAAACAGATGGATCGATTGGTCAATAGACAACTGAACAAACGGGCAGAAAAACGCAGAAAAAAAAACTTCCTCGTGTACACATACGAAAGAAATTGATTTGGTATGATTTCGTCCTTGTGACACTGCATGTAGGGAAAGTCTGACGGCCCTGAAGGAAAGGATAAGACCGTTGGATAAGAAGACCTCCCATCAATTCACCCGGGGATCGGCGCAAAAGGTCGCCATCTGCATGTCCTTCATTTTTTCGAAGCTGTCGCGGGTCCTTTTGACGCGGTTGGCTTCCTTCTTTATTTCGGATCACAATGAGAGTTCCGGCCGGGTCCCATCACTTACAACTCTTTCTAAAACTCTTTTAAACTTTTGTGAACGTTTTAAACATATTTTAATTTAATTGTGTTAAAATAAACATTCATTCCAATTATTATGTTTAGTGTTACAAATATGTATAATTTTAAAGTGCGCGTGAAAGTCCAAGAGGTCTCAATAATTGATTGATTGATTGATTGATTGATTGATAGGTTTCGCACTAGGCCTTCTCGCTATATTAATCTGATGTTAATCTGTTACCAGAGCTAGCAAGGCGGCAGGGCGTTCCTCAGCTAGCCTGACGCTAAGGTGTCAGACCCCGCCTTCGGGGCCCGCCGAAGCCGTGTGCTCCAACTGCTGACCGCTGATCACATCAGCAGCTATTATTACCAGTACTGTGGCAGTACAGTGGGTGTCATTTGATTGACTAATTGATTGATAGCATAGCCTGAGCATAGCATAGCATTGATGTTCCGGGTTCAAGTTTTTCTTGCGGTCCACTGCCGGAGGTCGGCTTATATTAGCGCTTACACCGTTTGGGGATAAGTTCTGCACTAAGCCTTCGATCGATCCCGCTATGTCAATCTGTTGCCATGTAAAGCTATAGCAGATTTTTTAGCAGATTAAATGCTAGATTTTGAATATTGAATTTAGGATAGGGGAGGATAGGATTAATTTTTTAGGTTGCCAGTGCCCCGCGGCCTACTGCCAGGCCTCGATTTACAGCAATTTTAAGTAATGTAATATGACTTATAGGTTTAAAGAGGTTACCCGCGCAAAGCAGGGAGTGCATGAGGGGCTAGATGAGGGCTAGGATGAGGAGAAACTTCCTAGAAAAGCAGACTCTGAGAGAGAAAATGTAAAAAAGGAAACCGTAATAAGTAACAAATGAACGTATGGTCATAGTGGGAAAAGAGACGCACAAAAAGGTTATTTTTTAACAATTTTTTCTCTAGTTTGGTCTGCTTGGTAGATCGAACAGCCGCTTAAAGGTGGCTTTTAGTAGCCTCCTACCTCCCCTCTTGATTGAACCAAGAGTGGCGCTACATGTCCTTAATTAATCGGTAGGGGGGAAGGGCAGAAAAGAGGAATGTTTGCTGTATCATAGGCTTCATAGTCTGTATGTGTATTCCTATAAGGGTGTCACAGAAAAAAAGAAAACTAAAAAATTGAGATATGTCTTTTGTTTTCTTTTTTTTTTACAACGGTCTGCAACACCTTAGTGACCTTACAATACTTGTGCAACAGTGCAACAACTTGAAGTTGCTAGCAACTATTACACCTACGGAACAGCTAAATAACAGTTAACTCATTGTTTTAGAGGAAGGGAAAAAAAGAAAAAAAAATTTGACTGATTCTGACATTGACTAACAAATTAAGATATGTAATTTTTTCTCCCTCTGAGATACCCCTATGTGTGTTCTGCATGTCAACGCTATAACTCTAGGCCTATAGGTTATGAGAAATCTAGGCGTATCACAAAGGAAAAAAAAAAATAGTTTAAACCCGTCCTCGTTTAATTTTTTTTTTTTGTCTGACGATGTTAGATGACAAACAACTGTTGTTCAAGTGTTACATAACTGTTGTTTTGGTGTTATATATTCAAGTGTTACATAAGCGTTGTTTTGGTGTTGCATAAGTATTGCTTAGGTGTTGCACAAAAAAAAAAGAAAAAATAATAATTTAAGCCAATTTTGGTTTACTTTTTTTTTTTGCTGTGATACGCCATGATACGCCTAGTGAGAAATGCATATCGCTAGGCATGTGGTATGCACAGACTGTCATTCAAGTTGGGCTATGCACAGAAATACATATGGTATCGCCATTACATGGTTTACGATGGCAGCTAGGATAGCAGCAGATGACTGCCGGTTATAAGTCACTTGATTATGCATCATTATCAGTCTTTTCTATATTAATACAAAGAATGTTGATCGTTAACGGTCTTGGGGAAGCCTAAGGTCTAGCCTGAGGCCCTGAGGTAGGCCGCGGGGTGCGGTCTAAAGCTTCAGTAATAGGGCGCACCTTTGCCGTTTGCAGAGGCGACTTCTGGTCGAATGGCGACAGTGCTCTACCTAGGGCATCAATTAAATCACTATCACTCTAGCTATCACTATCAATCAATTAGATAGACATAGCGGGAAGGCCTAGTGTGGAACCTATCAATCAATCAATCAATCAATCAAATCTTAATCAATATTAAAATCAATATCAATGAATAAATCTAATAGAGGATTGTCAATGAAGTCATTTAAATTAACTAAAACAATTAATGCATATAAATAACATTAGAAATAAACAATAATCAAGGATGGCATTGTGCAAGGATGATCATAAAACTAGTGGTGCATGATGAAAATCACTTAAAAACTCAATCAAAGTGAAATACCCTAGGAAATACCATACACTGGCAGATTCTACGAATTTAGCACCACAGCAAAATCCATCAAAATCCTAATCCACTGGCACTAGTAAGACTATCAACACCTTGACCCTAACATTCCGTTGCATGCTATAAAAGGTGTATATGAAAAACGGGGGGGAAAGGTGTGAGACTGAAAAGACCGTTTTAGTTAAGGCACTCGTACTAATAATAAGGCAGCTCCGAACTCCCGGGCTAGTAAACATCAGCATACATTGGCACCATTTGACCTCAATCGCTGCAAAGTAAACAGACGAGAGGCTTCATCTGTATTTGGGGGGGGAGACGTTCTGCAAAGACTCTGCGGCCTTACGGTAAGGTCCGCAACTCAAAAGCAAGCGAGCAGGTAACAAAGAAACAGGGACAGAAAAAAAGTGAGAAAGAAAGAAAGCAAGCAAGCAAGAAAGAATGAAAGAAGGAAAGCAAGCAAGCAAGAAAGAAAGGAAAAAAAAACAGAAAGAAAGAAAGAAAGAAAGAAAAAAAAAAAACAAAAAAGTAAAACAGAAAGAAAGAAGGAAAGAAAGGAAGGAAGGAAGAAAGAAAGAAAGTCCAAGAAGGAAGGAAAGAAAGAAAGAAGGAAAGAAAGAAAGAAAGAAAGAAAGCAAAACAGAAAGAAAGAAGGGAAGAAAAGAAGGAAGGAAGAAAGAAAGAAAGTCAAAGAAAGAAAGAAAGAAAGAAAGAAAGAAAGAGAGAGAGAAAGAAAGGAAGAAAATTCAGACAGACAGACAGACAGACAGACAGACAGACAATATCGTCTTTTCTTTACTTCGCTTTTCCCGAATCGCTTCCTTTCTTTCGGATAGACAGGCAGACGGATAGACAGACAGAGAGATAGACAGACAGATAGACAAACACACAGACAAAAACAAACGCAACCAGCCAAGTGAGAAAGAAAACGAAAGAGACAGGCAAAGAGAAGGAAGGAAGGAAGGAAGGAAGGAAGCAAGGAAGGAAAGAAGGAAGGAAAGAAAGGAAGAAAGAAAGAAAAAAAGAAAGTCTTAAAAAGAAAGAAAGAAAGAAAGAGAGAGAGAGAGAAAGAGAAAGAGAAAGAAAGGGGGAGGGGGGGGAAGAACATTGTCAACTGACAAACAGACAGAAAAAGAGAAAGGAAGGGGAGAGAGAGACATGAAGAAACAGAGAATTTCAAAAAGGAGAAGAAACTGAATCAAAAAAAGACAGCTATAGAGAAGCTAAACAAAAATGAAAAAAGACAGAGCAAAGAGAGAGGAAGACCAATCCATAAGACTTAGTGGAGCGACCTCACTGAGTGTCTCCAATCTTATTTTATAGGTGGGGCGACCTCATTGAGTGCATCCAACCTTATTTTATAGGTAGGGCGACCTCACTGAGTGCCTCCAATCTTATTTTATAGGTGGAGCGACCTCACTGAGTGCCTCCAATCTTATTTTATAGGTGGAGCGACCTCATTGAGTGCATCTAACCTTATTTTATAGGTGGGGCGACCTCATTGAGTGCATCCAACCTTATTTTATAGGTAGGGCGACCTCACTGAGTGCCTCCAATCTTATTTTATAGGTGGGGCGACCTCACTGAGTGCCTCCAATCTTATTTTATAGGTGGAGCGACCTCATTGAGTGCCTCCAACCTTATTTTATAGGTGGGGCGACCTCACTGAGTGCCTTCAATCTTATTCTATAGGTGGGGCAACCTCACTGAGTGCCTCCAATCTTATTTTATTAGTGGGGCGACCTCACTGAGTGCCTCCAATCTTATTTTATTAATATATGTGGGGCGACCTCATTGAGTGTCTTCAATCTTATTCTATAGGTAGGGCGACCTCACTGAGTGCCTCCAATCTTATTCTATAGGTGGGGCGACCTCACTGACTCAGAGTGCCTCCAATCTTATTCTATAGGTGGAGCGACCTCATTGAGTGCCTCCAATCTTATTCTATAGGTAAAGCGACTTCATAATACAACCCGTAGGAAACGGAAATAGAGGGCTTCTGAATGGGATCTTCTTGGGAGATTTGGGGATTGCGAGAAAGAGTCGTCGCAGTAGGGCAGTCGCACTGAGGCGCTGTCTGACCTTTGTTGATGTGCAGAAAAGAGAAACCCGCTTCCATCAGGATTAATCTTTAGGGACGTCTTCCTCCTTCGTTTGAGTTCTTCAAGCCCTCTCTCTGGTTCTCTGCAATACGAGAGAGTGAGGAGGTGAGAAAGGTTAGACTGGCGAAGAGAGAGAGAAAGAGAAAGAGAGAGAGAGAGAGAGAGAGAGAGAGAAACAAAAGAAAGAAAGAAAGAAAAAAAGAGAGAGAAAAAGAGAAAGAGAAAAAAAGACAAAGAGAAAGAGAAAGAAGCAGAAAGAAAGACAAAGAAAAAAAGGGGAGGGGGGGAAGGAACATTGTTAACTGATAAACAGACAGAAAAGAAGAAAAGAAGAGAAGAGAGACAATATCATGAAGAAACTGTTACAGAGAAAAAGGAGAAGAAACTAAACCAAAATAAGACAACTATAGAGAAGCTAAACAAGAATAAAAAAGGACAGAGCAAAGAGAGAGGAAGACCAATCCATAAGACTTAGTGGGGCGACTTCACTGAGTGCCTCCAATCTTATTCTATAGGTGGGGCGACCTCACTGAGTGCATCCAATCTTATTTTATAGGTGGGGCGACCTCACTGAGTGCCTCCAATCTTATTTTATAGGTGGAGCAACCTCACTGAGTGCCTCCAATCTTATTTTATTACTGGGGCGACCTCACTGAGTGCCTCTAATCTTATTTTATTAATATATGTGGGGCGACCTCATTGAGTGCCTTCAATCTTATTCTATAGGTAGGGCGACCTCCTAGGCGACCTCACTGAGTGCTTCCAATCTTATTCTATAGGTGGAGCGACCTCACTGAGTGCCTCCAATCTTATTTTATTTATATGGGGCGACCTCACTGAGTGCCTCCAATCTTATTTTATTAATATAGGTGGGGCCACCTCACTGAGTGCTTCCAATCTTATTTTATAGGTGGGGCGACCTCACTGAGTGCCTCCAATCTTATTTTATAGGTGGGGCGACTTTACAATACAACCCGTAGGAAGCGGAAACAGAGGGCTTCTGAATGGGATCTTCTTGGGAGATTTGGGGATTGCGAGAGAGAGTCGTCGCAGTAGGGCAGTCGCACCGAGGCGCTGTCTGACCTTTGTCGATGTGCAGAAAGGAGAAACCCGCTTTCGTCAGGATTAATCTTTGGGGACGTCTTCCTTCTTTGTTTGAGTTCTTCAAGCCTTCTCTCTGGTTCTCTGCAATGCGAGAGAGTGAGGAGGTGAGAAAGGTTGGACTGGCGAAGAGAGAGAGAAAGAGAAAGAGAGAGAGAGAGAGAGAGAGAGAGGGAGAGAGAGAGAGAGAGAGAGAAAGAAAGAAAGAAAGAAAGAAAGAAAGAGAGACAGAAAGAGAAAGAGAAAGAAAGAGAAAAAAACAGAAAGAAAGACAAAGAAAAAAAGGGGGGGAGGGAAAGAACTTTGTCAACTGACAAACAGACAGAAAAGGAGAAAGGAAAGGGAGAGAGACATGAAGAAATAGAGAAAAAGGAGAAGAAACTAAATCAAAATAAGACAGCTATAAAAAAGCTAAACGAGAATAGAAAAAGATAGAGCAAAGAGAGAAGAAGACTAATCCACAAGTGAAGCGACCTCACTGAGTGCCTCCAATCTTATTCTATAGGTGGGGCGACCTCACTGAGTGCCTCTAATCTTATTTTATTAATATAGGTGGGGCAACCTCATTGAGTGCCTCCAATTTTATTTTATTAATATAGGTGGGGCAACCTCGTTGAGTGCCTCCAATCTTATTTTATAAGTGGAGCAACCTCACTGAGTGCATCCAATCTTATTTTATATGTCGGGCGACCTCACTAAGTGCCTCCAATCTTATTTTATAGGTAGGGCCACCTCACTGAGTGCCTCCAATCTTATTCTATAGGTGGGGCGACCTCACTGAGTGCTTCCAATCTGATTTTATTTATATAGGTGGGGCGACCTCACTGAGTGCCTCCAATCTTATTCTATAGGTGGGGCGACCTCACTGAGTGCCTCCAATCTTATTTTATTAATATAGGTGGGGCAACCTCATTGAGTGCCTCCAATCTTATTTTATAAGTGGAGCAACCTCACTGAGTGCCTCCAATCTTATTTTATATGTCGGGCGACCTCACTAAGTGCCTCCAATCTTATTTTATAGGTGGGGCCACCTCACTGAGTGCCTCCAATCTTATTTTATAGGTGGGGCGACCTCACTGAGTGCTTCCAATCTTATTTTATTTATGTAGGTGGGGCGACCTCACTGAGTGCCTCCAATCTTATTCTATTTATATAGGTGGGGCGACCTCACTGAGTGCCTCCAATCTTATTTTATTAATATAGGTGGGGCCACCTCATTGAGTGCCTCCAATCTTATTCTATAGGTGGGGCGACCTCACTGAGTGCCTCCAATCTTATTTTATTAATATAGGTAGGGCGACTTCATAATACAACCCGTAGGAAGCGGAAACAGAGGGCTTCTGAATGGGATTTTCTTGGGAGATTTAGGGATTGCGAGAGAGAGTCGTCGCAGTAGGGCAGTCGTACTGAGGCGCTGTCTGACCTTTGTCGATGTGCAGAAAGGAGAAACCCGCTTCCGTCAGGATTAATCTTTGGGGACGTCTTCCTCCTTCGTTTGAGTTCTTCAAGCCTTCTCTCTGGTTCTCTGCAATGCGAGAGAGTGAGGAGGTAAGAAAGGTTAGACTGGCGAAGATTTTCGAGAGGCGCTTTATCAAGTCTTAGAGTTTTAGGGGGGAGTTTGAAGGTGTGTAGAAGTGAATTTAGCAGCTCAACCCAGCGGGGAAAGAGGAGAGAAATGAAACAGCGGTTGTCAAATACATACAGAACATAAGAAAAAACACAGTCTCTCATCAATACATGTGTTGGAGCTTTATACGAGGAACCATAGGAGATTTCCAGGCCGCATGTCTGTCACTCTTACACTAACTCATTTTGTAGAATCAGTGCCATGCAAAGGGAAACACTGATGATAGCAACAGCAAGGAAACTCCTAGGAAATTCATGAATTTACTTTCCTTGACACGGTAGTTGTTGGGCTGTAAAATAAAAGTTCTCCACGCAAAGATCGTTCTCCATTCACGTGCAGTCTGACGCTGCCGGCCTGCGACTGGGTCCTTCAATATTCCTTTCGGAGAAATCGATCCCCACTGATTCGTTGCTCAGAGCAACTGTCGGCCCGGTCTGAGGTAGGCATAAGTGTTGTGCGGCCAGCATTCAGATTGCCAGCATTCAGATTGTGGGCGCACATGGGCGCACTCTTGAACGCGCGACAATTCCTGCAGCGAAGAGGTACTGCGTTCAAGAAGAGAACTGGAAACACCTTCCTGACGATCTGATATCAATATACATAGTTGCTCAGTGTAACAGACGCGTTCAGGCACACTTTAATTTTCAGGATCTTTTCATAAATTATCCCGTAAAGCCTATCACTTAGCCTGAGTCTCATTAATCGCTTAAGTCGAAACATGGTCCGCGAAAGCGAAACTATACAAATCGAAATTAAGCTGAAAGTCCTGCACTGCATGCATGAGATTGCATGATCGAGGCAGTTCAGTCTGCAAGCGAGTCACTGCCTTAAACTTCTTTGAATGACGACTTGTTCAACAGAGCAAAGGGGTTCTTATGCACACAGACCTGCCTAAAACCACCGACACCAACAACAGCGAGTTGAACGCCAAGTTTGTCCTTGCTAAGGCTGGGAAGTGGTTAGAGAGCAACTGCATTGAGCCATGATTCCAGGATCTGAAGAAAACATCAGTGCAGCGAGGGAGATTCTTCTCACGCCTGGACTTTAACTCGGTGGCCTGCTCTGTATATTAGATGATCCCGGCCAAGACTATGCAGCGACAGCAGTGCAGCTGCAAAATTTCCGAAGGATTTCCACTCTCATAGAGAAACTTGAGTTTCTGTATGCTTGGTTTCGTTGCCCCAACGCAAAACAGGCCGTCCGAGATGCGATCAAAAAGGTTACCACTCAGGAGCCTCAAGGTCAGTGTAGCTGATCTGCAAGCTAGCTACCAGCATTCTTGGCAGAGAGTATTTTGGTGCACCGTTTTTGCATATATTTCTTTCCCCGAATGATGCAGGGCCTGGCTCGCCCCAGCGGTCAAAAGCTTCTAGACACTAGTTTTAGACACCATGCCACAGGAGACAGGTTTGTTTGAAAAGGCCCAAAGTAAGTTTTGATATCGATGATCAAGTGCTGTGCATTCCAGACATGATGTCCACTTTTATCCGAGGATTCATAGAAAACTGAAAGGGCAATCTGGAGCACCATCACATGAACTGGACAGGTCGATCCCGTCACGTGCATGTTTAGAAACGGAATCCCATACCACTGTATGACTTGAAACGAGTCATGGTTATTTCTTAAGGGCAAGTCTTTTTTATGTGCTGTCGTGTGCCCACATGTGCCTTAACGTGCAACCATGTGCATGACATTAGAGGGGAGTGGAGAAAAGTGGGCGCAATAATCGCTACTGTGTTCTTTGGAATGAATCTTTACGTGCGTGCAGATATCTGTGGAGGAATAAGTCTAACCTCATAGACTGGTCGCAAATTGAGCAGGCAGTGAGTCATTTCTATACAAAATGTATGTCAGTGTCTGACTAACTAAATCTCTCAGATTCGCTAGAGTTTTTTCCTGGGGATGCCACTTCCATTCCTTTCCATCTTTTCCTTTGAAATCATACCCATCAGACTTTTCCTCCCTTCTCCCTTCAAAAAGTTCCTTTGTCCTTCAACGACTTGCCTCTCGTTGTTCACCATCGCCGTGGTTTGTATCCTTATTCCGTTCATGCAGTCTGATTCTCTGGTACGTGACCTCTAGGGGGGGGCACTTCAGCCGGCTACACCATGGTTACTGACCCTACACCCCCTCCATATAACGTATGACATGTAACCATCAGTTAAAACTGGTGCCAATCGATTAGTTACGTTTCGTTACTCATAAAACTGGCTTTAAGATTGTTAAACAATTGAGGTTATGGTCAAAAATGATGAAAAATGATGTGTCACACTCACTTTACCCCCAAACCCCCCGTAACCGGGTAACCCGTAACCTTTTTTGACCCCCCTCAAAAATGAAATAACCTCCCTTAAGAAGCATTTAAACGTGTCTTAAAAATTATTTTGAATGTTTTTAAAAGTTAAAAATTTAGTCGGTTACTGAGGTCAAAATGCTTATAACTGGGTAACTTTTTGAACCGGTAACCTCTTTATGTGACAAAGATGAAAAGGGGGTAACCCAAAGTAACCACGTAGCCTACACTTCAAAAACATCAAATTTTGATGTAACTTGACCAAGTAGAGCTCCAAGTTGCCGGGCTGGCTCGCAAAAATCTGTTTTTGTTTATATTTTATGTCATTCTGGGCTTAAAATCTACCATAACCTTCTAGAGTGCCCCTCCCTAGCCTGATCTTCTGAAATATGGTTTTTTTTTCAAGTTTCCCTTGTTGGTTCTTCCCCAGGCCATCTTTTTGATTTTTCGTCCCTTTTTGCTTGCGATTCCCCCCTTTCTGCTCTCAGATTTCACCTCAGTCATTCTTGTATCTCTCTCTTCCCGCTTCTCATTTTTTTCTTCCAGCTAGAGAATTTGCTTCCCGAAGGCCCCCTTTATAGCCTCGGATCTGAGCCGTTGTGATTTCTGTTCCGACAGGCGACTGCGTGGTTGCTTTTTCAAGATGCTTACTTGCATGTGGTCTTTTCTTCTGCGGGAGTACAAGGGGGTATGCAAGTTTTACACTAGAGGCCAGTGTGGGTTGAGCCAAGAAGAGTGCGATCTCTCACATGACCTGTCTTTTCTCCCCTGCCGAAAGACCATTCTTTTTGGTTAGTCGATCATGCTGTGGTTCTGCTTTTGAGAGCAGAAATTGAATGACTGAAACTATTGAGGAAAGTAGAGGAAAGCAATCAGTGTGTGACTTTTCCAGCGTTTGGAAAAATAAATTGGTCTATATGGTAATTGAACAAAACTCTCAGCATATCTCTTCACTTCTTATCATATTGGCTCTTGTCTGGAAAAGACAAACAGCTTTTGCAATACTGACAGTCGTACAGTCAGTTCAACCATTTTTATTAGAATGTCCTCGTTTTGATGTCATAGATCTCAATTACTTGTGTCATTCTTATCTTCTCTGTTCTATTTGGAGTGTGCAGGGTATTGTGTAGACCTCCAGTCGGGAAAGCCGTGTGCATACCACCACCACGAGGTGCCAGACGCAGAGAGAGACCTCTTTGTGAAGAGGGAGAGAAAACTCATCACAGACATGATCAAGAAGCAGAAAGTGAAGATCGCGGAAGCTCCTGTGGGAAGAAAGCCATGGTTTCACTCATTGTACCGCAGTCAGTCTCTCTGTTTGCTTTTTGGCTGTATAGATTCTTTGTGAGGGGTGTGCCTGGGGCTGAGACGTCGGGCTGTATATGTGGTGGCGTGAGAGGTGCTGCCGGGGCGTGAGCGCGCATAGTATAGGTACTGGGACCGGCTCGGAGACGGCTTGCCGCCGGGCCATGAGCACACGCGATCAAATCGATTTTAGTGAAGGCTGCTATGGGACGAGGCCAAATAAATGCAGTTAATGGTTCGAGCAGCCTGGTGCATGAAGTGATCAACAGACTGTTTGACTGGCTAGATTGAACACTGACACTTCTAGGTCAGACGTACTTTTAGACCACCATATAATATTGTACTGTTCATCTTACAGTTGGCAGTAGAGCCTCTTTCTAGCCTCAGATAAGGGTGGAGAAAAAAGTTTCTAAATGTCGCTTCAGATTGAGAATTGCTCTTCTTTCCTTCGGCTCGATACGTTGATGGAAGGTGCGCAGAATGTTGGGGCTCCGGGCATTCCAGAAGTGTTTGGGGCCCTTGAAACATTGTCCAATTCGATGCGCATCGTTCAGGAAACGCAGGCCTTGCAGGGCCAATAATTGACTTTGCAGGGACAGGCTTTGGAGGCACAAGGACAGGCTATTCAAGCTGTCCAATCAGGCCTTTCTCTATCGTCCTAGGTTTCCCCTCCGATCCTTCAGAGCTCGCCTGCTGGTACGAGCACTGACACTGCATGGTCCCAGTCACTGCGCGAGCAAGGTTGTGGAGCTTCCCGCCAAGCTGGTGTTCTCTGGCAAGAGGGAGGAGCTTCAGAGATGGCTGAAGGACGTAGAAGACTTCTTTGAGCTGAACGAGGTAAGGGAATTGAAGAAAATGAAGATGGCAAAAGGCCGGCTACCGGCCTATTTGAAGGAATGGTATGGGAAGTATGAGGAGGAGCATGGAGTATTCTCGAACTGGGAGTCGCTGAAGACTGAACTCACGGAGAGACTGAAGGTGACCATGGAGAGGAGTGTCGCTCGGGTAAAGCTTCAGGCACTTCGCTGCACTGAAGCCTTAGGGGTGGAGAAGTACAACGAGGCCTTTTCTTAGTTGGTGGGCCAGCTTCCCCACCTGTGGGAGGAAGACGTTGTCGAAGACTACATCAAGGGACTGCCGAACTCCATCGCCCTCGACGTTGCGAAGGCGAAGACACACACGCTGTTAGAGACACAGAAGGAGGCAGCCGAGATCGAAGCCTTCTTCTCCTCCCAAGCGAAAGGTGGCAAACACCGAGATTTCCGTCTGCGCGTTCCCGAGAGTGGAGGGGTGAGCGGTCAACGTAACTAGCCGCTTGTCTCTGAGGAAGGGCCCATCCCCATGGATTTGTATGGGGTCCGTTCGCTCCCACCACCACTCATGCTGGATGAGAAAACCCATTGCATCCGGGAAGGATGGTGCTTCCGTTGCTGCCTGTCTGGTCATAGTGCCAACAGATGCCCAGGGCCACACGGCTGGGCAAATTATGGCAACTCCCGTGCAGACTCATGGAGATGGGGGCAAGGAGGAGAAAGGCAGTGGGCACGCGGTGGTAATCCCCAGCAAGGTTCCTCCTTCCAGATGTAGTGGAGGGGGGGACACAGAGACTCGGGCCCTCGGGGCAGAGGGCGTGGTGGTTGTAGAAAGCATGGAGGTGGCCGTGACGGTAGACGATCTGGAGTCCGGACGATCTACGGGGGCTATGAAGAGGGAGAAGTGCTCCCGACACGTGGTCAGTGTGGTCAGTGCACAGAAATATATGGGGATCCCCAAGAGTTTGACATTCCCATCGAACACATAAACACGTGTGACACAGAGTCGAATTCTGCTCTCGATTTGTTCTCTGATTTAGACTTTCGTCCAGGGTTGTTTGTATACTCTGGCCGAGTGGTGGGTGTGCCTGTCAGAGTTTTGGTTGACTCCAGAGCGGATAATATTTATCTAGATCGCAGATTTGCCCGTGCCCACCGCATCCATGTATGCAGATTGAGACGACCAACTCCAGTACATGGGGCGCTGAAAGCTTCGAAGAAGGCGATCAAAACACGAACGGTTCAGGAGTGTGCGCCCTCTATGCCGGTCAGCATCCAAGGGTACCAAGAGACAGTAGGTGCCATGCTGGCCGACCTGGAGGAATATGATTTAATTTTCGAAACAAAGTGGAGGCGTGAGTATGAGCCAGAGTCACAGTGATCGTCTCAAAGTCTGCGTTTTTGGTTCAAGGGGAAATTGATTTACTGGGTGCCTGATGCAGAGCTTGAAGAGGAGAAGGAATTTTCAGATTGTCCCCCTCTTCTCTCTTCTGTGCAGGCACGCCGAGCAATCCGGAAGGGGGCGGTCTGCCACATTCTGCGGTTGCAGACAAGATCCTCTCCCGGTGAGTTCGGTGCATGTCGGGTTCAAGGGCTTCATGAAATACATGAGGGGGAAAAGAATGTGGAAATAAAGGAAAAAGGAAAGGGGGGTAGTGAGACAGTGAATGACTTTCTTTCTTCGCTCCCGGCTGACCATTCTGTTTTCTCTTTGCCTGATTTGAGTGAGGTGCGTGAGTTTCTTCAAAAACCGTCCGTGCCTGTCGACGTGAAAAGAATTGTGGTGGAGAATGCAACTCTTTTTCTTGACTCTTTTTCAGGATTACCTCCGTCTTGGGGCGAGGGGCTAGATTTCAAGATCGATTTGGAACCCGGCCACCTACCCCCAGCTTGCCTACCTTACCGTCTTTCTCTTGGTGAGTTGGATGAGCTGAGAAAACAGGTGGATATATATTTGAAACAGGGATTCATTCGCCCATCATGTTCTCCGTATGCAGCTCTAGTGTTGTTTGTACAGAAGAAAGACGGAAGCATGAGGATGTGTTGTGATTATACAGGACTGAATAGAATTACAATCAAAGACAAACACCCACTCCCTCACCCACAAGACCTCATTGATCAGCTGCATGGGGCAAAATTCTTCACTGCACTTAATCTCAGACAGTACTACCATCAAATGAGAGTAAGAGAGGGAGACATCCAGAAAACAGCATTCACAACACGGTATGGAAATTTTGAGTGCATGGTTGGTTGTCTCTTTTGGGTTAACAAACGCTCCACCGGCAGCAGTGAGACTCATTCAGTATGTATTGCGTGAGTGTTTAGATCGATACGTGTCGGTTTTCATTGACGATATTTTAATTTATTCGCGGACAAGAGAAGAGCATGTAAGGCATGTGTCTCGGGTTTTGTTTTTGTTGAGACAAGCAAAATTGTTCGCAAAGCTTTCGAAATGTCATTGTTTTCAAAAAGAGGTTGTTTTTCTTGGATTGAAGATTTCAGAAAAGGGAGTGAGGCCAGAGAGAAGTAAAATAGAGGAAATTGAGAACTGGCCTGTACCAAAGAGCACGAGTGAATTACATTCTTTTCTCGGTTTGGCGTTGTGGGTAAGAAGATTTATTTTCGAGTTCAGTAAGAAGGCTGCTCCGATGTATCACTTACTAAAAAAGAAGGTGAAATTTGAATGGAAAAAAGAGCAGCAAGCAAGCTTTAAGACAGTGAAGGAAACCGTGAAGAAAGTGACGGAATTGTTTGTTCCCGAACCCACCCGCCCGTTTGAGGTCTTTGCAGATGTCTGCGAAAAGACCTCAACGCTCGCGGCGGTGTTGATGCAAAAGGACCCACAGGTTGGAATTCTGCGTCCGTATGCCTTCGCGTCAAGAACGATGAGCCCCGCAGAGAAGAACTATCATATCAAAGACAAAGAATTTTTGGCGTGTGTGTTTGCTGTAAAGATTTGGCGTCCGTATGTCTCTTGCACTACTCAAGTGTGGAGCGATCATGAATCTTTGAAAACGATCACGTCGACTGCTGATCGGATGCAAATGTCTCCGCGCATGCGTCGTTGGGTGATATTGTTTGATCAGATTGGAATCGTTCCTCGCTATGTGCCGGGATCAAAAAATCGGGTGGCGGATGCATTGAGTAGAAAGCCAGAAAGAGAGACAGAGGCAAACAGAGAGACAGAGGACAAGAGAGAGACAGAGGACAAGAGAGAGACAGAGGCAAACAGAAAGACAGAAGAGAATAGAGAAATAGAGAAGAAAAGAAAGACAGAGGAGGAAAGAGAAAACGTTGAGCAAAAGAGTGAAAAAGAAGAAGAAGAAGACAGAGAGAAAAGAATTCTGGCGGGAATAGAAATGAGAGTGGACGTGGATGAAGAGTTCCTGAGAGAGATAAAAAGAGGATACAAGAAGGAAACATTCTTTCAGGAACTGTGTGAGATGCTTAGGCATCTAGAAGAGCCGGTGCCTCGAAACTTGAGAATAAGAATTCAATCATTCACTTTCATAGATGGCCTCCTGTATTTCAAAAATCGTCTGGTCATCCCTACTGATATATTAAAGAGACAGATCATCTCAGAGCACCACGACACCGTGATGGGCGGACACCTAGGGCCAGAGAAGACTTTCTTGAAGGTGAACAGCAAGTTTTACTGGCCTAACATATACTGCTCAGTGAAAAAATACGTGGCTTGCTATGATGTATGTCAGAGAGCAAAGCATTCAACACAGGAAAAACCAGGTTTGCTGAATCTGCTGCCCATCCTTGAATTTGCATATAAGAGTCTTTCTCTCGACTTCCTGTTTGGTCTGCCGAGGACATTGTATTGGAGAAAGATTGTGGATGGAATTCTGTCTGTGGTTGACCGTCTGTCAAAAGATGCATTCTTCATTCCAGTGTGGGAGGAGATCACAGGAGAAGAAACTGCGTCTGTTGTGTTTGAAAGAGTGGTGTGTTCTGTTGGTATGTTTTGGTCGCTTGTCTCTGATCGTGATCCTCGCTTTATTTCTGCCTTCTGGCGAGAGTTACAGAAGCTGTGGAATTCAAAAATGAAAATGAGTTCCTCTCGACACCCACAGACAGACGGACAGACAGAGAGAGACAATAGGACAATCAGGGAGATGTTGCGATGTTTTGTGATAGACCATCAGGAAGATTGGGCCGAGGCTTTGCCTGCATGTAATTTTGTCTACAGACACAGTGTTCATCCTGTGACTGGTCTCTCACCTTACAGATTCATGTATGGGTTTGTTCCAATTCATCTGCCTGCAGTGCTGGTTAGAGGAAGCTCGCTGTCGCCTTCTGCAGCGGACTTCGTTGCAAGGCACAAGGCAGAGATCGCCCAGGTGAAGGAATTGTTGGAGCGGGCCAAAGAGACAGCAGCCCGCTATTATGATCGACACTGTAAGGAATTGGAGGTTGGCCCTGGAGATTGGGTTTTGGTGCACAAAGAGTTCTTTGAATAAGAAAAGAGACTGGAAGGACAAAAAAGAAAGTTGGAGCCAATTTGGTTTGGTCCCTTCGAGGTATAGAAAATGGTGACAAGAAGAGCGTATGAGCTTATCTTCCCGGCAGGTGTACGCATTCACCCTGTAGTGAATGTAAGCTATTTGAAGAAGTATGTTAGAGAGCCGGGAGATCCTCCACCTGCAGTCAAACTCCCTAGATTTGAAGGACCGGAATATGAAGTGGAGGAGGTATTGGAATGGAGAAAAATCGGTGGAAAGTCGCATTATTTGGTGAGATGGAAGGGATTCAGAAAGGAAGATGCCTCATGGGAACCGGCAAAAAATCTTTCACGTGCAAAAAAAGCAATTACCGACTTTAAGAGAAGAAGAATGCAAAGGAAGTGAGGCCTGGGAGTGGATAGGCATGTGTGAGGGATGAGTTAGAGAAGGAGTTAGTAGAAAAGTTAGTGAGCTTCAAGGTGAGAGACAAATTAAGTAGGCGTGGACAAGCTGGACAAAGGAGATGGTGCTGGGCAGGTGACTGGTTGGATCTGGTCGGTTGTGGCATACCGATGTCCATGCATATTTCTCAACTGATTGATACAGGCCTGAGTACTCAGCCAAGGAACTGAGCGTGGACGTCAGTTTGGCGGACAGGCATGTGTGAGGGGCGTGTCTGGGGCTGAGACGTCGGGCTGTATATGTGGCGGCACGAGAGGTGCTGCCGGGGTGTGAGCGCGCATAGTATAGGTACCGGGACCGGCTCGGAGACGGCTTGCCGCCGGGCCACGAGCGCGCGCGATCAAATCGATTTTAGTGAAGGCTGCTATGGGACGAGGCCAAATAAATGTAGTTAATGGTTCGAGCAGCCTGGTGCATGAAGTGATCAACAGACTGTTTGACTGGCTAGATTGAACACTGATGCTTCTAGGTTAGACGTACCTTCAGACCACCATATAGCATTGTACTGTTCATCTTACATTCTTCACTTCCTGTCTTCAGTCCATTTTTTTTCCTTCATTAATTCGTTCTTTTTTTCTTTCCTCTTACTTTTTCCTTTGTTTTCTTTCTCTGTGTCCCCCTCCTTCCCCCTTTCCGTTTCTCTCTCTTTGAAATTCTTGTGCGCACGGGCCGGGGCGGGGGATTGGCAAGCGGGATCCGATCGCAAGGTCCCCTAGAGTTTGTAGGGTAGGCAGAAGGTTGGCACGGAGTTGACAGGAGCTTGATTTTATCTCCGACGTACTTGCATACAAAAATTTGTTAGTTATTCATCTTTATGGTCTTGGCATGATTCTGCTACACCGTTTCGATTGTCATTTATGCACTCCATGATTGCTGGCTGCTCTGCAGGGCTCTTTGAAATTCAGGGGGTCCCGGAGACGGAGGGAGCTGCTGGTGAGGTGCCCAATGCTGCTGCAGCTGTGGCAGCTGCAGTGAACGGCACGGGGGATTATGGAGGAGGACCTTAGGCTAGCTGACGGAAAATATGGGGGTGACTTGATCAGAATAAGAGTATAGAATGGTAGAAAGAAGATGTTTTACTTACCAGAAAGAGAGAGGGGGGGGGGGGAGATA
>JAHBMJ010003175.1:61676-92444 GCA_018398765.1 Chromera velia
GGGGGGGGGGGGGGCAACATATGAAGGGGCATGGAACACAAGAACAGACAGAGCGATGAATCAAGCAAGAAAAAGAAGCTTGGCCGAACGTCGGTCACCGCCCATGTTGTCACGGTCACTCATCTTGCGCGCACCTCTCATCGGTAGAAGTACAGGAGAAACGACGAAGGAGCTTCTAGAAAGGCACCCGGAGTTGTCGGATGTGACGCGAAGTTTTCGTGTCAAGGAGCAGTATTAAGGAGAGTCTTTTGACCATACCACTTCATTTGATTTTGTTGCTCTCCGTGGACATACAAAGGGTCTCAAAAGAAACTCACCGGCAGAGGAGTGAAATCTGATCTCCCGGACTGCAGTCCTTCAAGTCGTCTACTGAGTGGATCTTCACCTGATTGACCAAAGAGAATGAGGAGAGACGATGGGTTGATTTACAGATCTTTTCAGTTTTTGGCTTACATGCAGAGGATAAGGGAAGCCAAATACAACTGCTGAAGGGGGAACACTTTGTCGTGTGCTGAAGAAGAAGGCAAGATAAGGCAATGTGAAAAGGTCGTCTCTCAGGAAAGCTCCAGTAGATTGATTTCTTGTTTCGATTCGCGTCTTTTCAATAATTAGTGTATGACTTTAGAGATGCTTGGTACCTTTGTTCTTTCTATTATTCCAAGGACTTCTGCAAAGAAATGTTCCCTTCCATTCACGAACAAGAAAGGAAAGCCTCCAAGCTATCTATCTGACTGACCTTGATGCCCTCCAGACGAGATGGAATTTCAATCTCATACGCAGCTGCAGTGGCTGCAGAGAGGGACCAAAAGCAGGAGAGTAAGCGTGAGGAAAATCAGATTGAAGGGACAAAAGGGAGCGTACTGGATACTCGAAGTGGCCAGTCAGACACGCATGGAATTTTCTGTGGCACTCGAGATGGCTTCTGATAACCAGGAAAGCGACTTGAGGTACATCGCTTGCATTGCGATCGCTTGGATTCCCTATTGACCGACTGACAAATTGGTCGGATGGTGAATACGTGACTTGTCAAATGATTAAGTAAGGCAGTCAGTCAATGGGTGAAGTCTGAGTCGAGTCACGTGCATGAAAGGGGAGACAGACAGACCCCTCTGTTCCGTCTGGGAGTCTGAGAGCCCAGGCATGGCGCTGATTGTACCTGCACATTTATTTATGAATGAAAGTAAGTCAGAAAACTCGCACATTTCAGAGAAAAGCAAAAACGCCGGGTTCCAATGAAGAGAGAGAGCAAGCTTAGCACGTCTCGCCATCGCTTGACCTGTCCCAGCCCCCCAAACCCTCGCCCCACTGAGCCCACCAGGTTTCTGAGGGAACGACGCGGTGGCAGGCAGAGGGGAGATCTCCAACTCAATTTCACCTGCATGAAGGGAAGGAAGGACAGGGGGGAGTGTAAAGAGGGTCGCAAGAGACTTCGATCGATCACGCATGCGGAGACACAAATTAAGTGGGGAGGGAAAAGGAGGTGAATAAGAAAATTGATCAAGAACTGAGCATTCAAGTTGCAAGCCTTATGAAGCTCCTTTGGGATTATACAAGTGCCGTTCTATTTTCTGCATTTGGATTTCAGATACGCTTGACACAAACCGGTGCACTCACTGACCCTTTTCGCCTCCTCCTGAGCCCTTCACTGGCCTGCAGGGAGAAAGAGGACAGGACAGGACGAGAAAGCGGGGATGCAGTGCAACCACCAGCAAGCAGATTTGAACCACTTTTGATTAAAATCATTTGTATTAGTATACAAAAGAAGATTCATGCACAAAGGGAGGGCCGGAGGGGTCGTTTTTTCCCCTTTCCTTCTCACTTCTCCCTTGTCTTCCCGCCTGCCTCCCAGCCTGCGTCCCTGCCTGCCTGCTTGCCTGCTCTCCTGGCTGCCTTCCTGACGTCCTGCCTGCCTGCCTGCCTGCCTGCCTAATCTCCGGCCTGTGTTGTGTTCCTCTTTGCCAGCCTCTTTGCAAGTCTCTTTCTGCAGGGAGAGCCGCATTCCTGTGAGTCTGCCGTGCCGCTACTCACCATGTGGCTTTCCTTTCAGACATCTTGGAGTCCCCCCACGACACGTTGACTGTGCCAAACAGGACCTTGTCCCTCTTTCCGGGCCTCAACAGATACACGTCCAGAACAAAGCCCCCACCCTGGAAAGCCAACGCGTCCTCGGCCTGCATGCATTCATGCGTTTTGTTTGCATCGGGTCTGGTGGGTGGGTGTTGGGAAACAATGAGAAAAAAAGGGCGCCGTACTTACGCACAAGTATGTCGATCGGCGAGAGTATACAGCATACAAGCTGCGAAAGAATATTTCCCATTTGGGATTTCGAATGAATCTCTTCATCAAATACTGCAGAAGTTGTCAAAGGCGACGGAACGAAAAAGCAACTGCAACCTAGTTGACAGACAGACAGACAGACCATCATTCTGACTGTGGAGTTCATGTCCGCCCTGAAAGAGAATCCGTTAGGCTCCAGTCCCACGACCGAGCTGCGTCTGTTCGGGTTGGCGTCTGCTTTGCTGCTCGTCTCACTATCAAATCTGCAGACGTACAGAAGAAGCACAGGAGGAAGGGAAGACTCAAAGAGAGAAAGAAAGAAAGACGGAGAGCACCGCGCGGGAAAAAGGGAGAATTGGGAGACGAGGGCAAGGATGGATTCACATCAATTGAAGCAAAAGGTATGATTCCTCTTTTGAACTCTGGCAGTGGTGTGCCATGCATTTGACCGACAGTCCTCCTCCCCGCTTCTTCCTCCCTCTCTCTATCTATCTATCTGCCTACCTGTCTGGGCATTCATGTGTGCGGGCAGGCGGTCGTGTATTTTTGTATGTTTGCGTGTGTGGGGGTATGTGCGGGTTTTTCTCTATGTTTCTTTGCAAAATTGCCGGTCTCCTCCCTCCCTCCGAGTCCCTCCCTCCCTCCCATTCGATCCTGACCTGCAGAGAACAAAAACGCGGTCCTGGTCGTCCACGTCTCCGATCTCCCCGAGGAAGTTCTCAACGGATACAATCCGAATCTGCAGCCAGACACAGATAGACAGACAGGCAGACGGACATCAGTGAAAGAGACAGACAGATAGAGAGTGTGGGAGCGCATTCCTACTGCATTCAGCCACAAATCAATAGACAGTTCTGACACGGAAGAACACATGAGAAGATGCTGGTGGAATTCTTTTCATACAAGACAGCGAAAAACCCTTTGTGTCTGTAACAAGCACGATCTGATCCCTCTCTGCTAACTGACCTGGACTCCGTCAGGTTTGGGCCCTCCCTTTTGGAGAGCTGCACAGGGAGGGAGCACAAGAAAGAAAGAAAGATAAAAAGGTGCATGGAGGGACAGGGAGCCTTCGATCCATGTTCGGCTTTCATACTCTGCAACAAAAGGAAGGAGAAGAAACGAAACAAACAGAAACGCATAACGATGTCTCTGTAAAATCACTGCCAACACCAAAGAGAAGCCCGGATCTTCTAACTTTTTCGACTTCATTCTTTCTCTTCCTTTCTCTTCCATTCTCCTAGCTGCCTCGCTTTTTTCCTGACCAGATGCTGCAGGTTTGACCCCGGGAGCAAAGGACACGGTGGCAGGAGAGTCTGCATCTGAGTTCTGAGAGACGGTCTTCAGGATGGAGGGTTTGGGGCCCTGCCGTCCAGGGATGGGAGAGCGGGTGGCGGCAGTGGGAAGAGAGAGGAGCGCCTGGTGGGTGCGCTCATTCTGGAACTCGGGACCCCGCCCTGCGCCCCCTCCCTTGTCACGTTCGATAACCAGCGTGATTTCTCCTGCAGGAGAAGAGAAGAGCCAAACACATCAATCGAGAGCGGATAGGAAGAAAAAATCTCCACTACGGGATTTCGTGGACAGCTAATTTTTGGAACTGAGATCGAGACAGACCCACAAATGAACTTCTTGACTGCGTCAGTGCTGATATCACTGTCTCTGTTCATTTGAACTCAAAAACTGCCTGCTGACCTCTTTGGACCCCCTCCCGATCGATGACGGGCCTGCAGGGATTCAAGAACAGCACAGACGAAGTTGAGAGATTTTGAATGAAAAAAGGGAGGTGCAGGGTCAATGAATCAAAACAGGTCGCCAGCTGCTTGGATTAAGAGCATCTACATGCGAAAAGAAACCCAAACAACCGAAAAGAATCCTCGAAGAGTTTTCTCTAATTCGTCCGCGCTGAGGAAAAAGTGGTTGTTTTGGAACTGCCGTCCTCCCCCCTTTTTGGTCCCCTTTTTGCTTTTGGTTCCAGCAAACTCAAATGAGGAGCAGGACACGCATGAGTCTCCACACCGAACCCCTGATGTATGACGATAAAAACTAACAAAGGCCAAAACAGACGGACCAAGATCGGTGAGACCCGAAGACAGAAGACTCCTTCAGGTCGATGCGCGCTGTGCCCACTGTCAGCGAGTTTTGGAGCTCCTTGCTTGCTCCACTTCCCCTTATCTGGAGCGTTGCACGGAAGGAGTGAGAATGAGAAAGTGGAGGGGCAATTAATGCAGAAAAGACGGAACGAGGACACACAGAAAGGAAGATGGGATGACAAAGAAACAGGTCAACTCAAAAAGACGCAGGGGGGGCCAGAGAGACTTGGAGGTCACAAGGATTTGTCGCAAAAACAGCCATGAAGAACGAAACACGGCCACAAGGACTGCCGACGCCATGGAGACGTGTTTTGGGAAAAGCAGAAGCTGTCATCATCTTGAGTCCGAACAAATGCTCAAGGAAAAGGCCTCTCTCGTGAAGTGCATGGAAAAAGAACGCAAAGTCGACTGACGGACTGACTGACTGACTGACCCTCCGAACGTCCACAAGGAAGAGGCTCTGTGTGTCTGTCTCTGGGAGAGAGACTGCAGTCCGCAGAGGAGCCTGACGAGAAGCAGAGGAGACGGAAAACGCCAAAGAACGGAGATGTGTGAAGAATTTCGTATTCTCACAAAATGACCATCTCTCCATCTCGGATGGGGATGCAAGGACACTTTTGTCTCGATGAAAACTGGTGCCCTTTTACGCCTCACATGCCGGAAAAGGGAAAAAATGGACCTGGAGACCACCCCCCTTTGGAAATAAAGATGGAGACCGCAGCCTTGTGCGCGGGTACGACTCCCCCCAAAAAAGTAAATTCAATTCAATTTGGATGTTGCTGTAAAACAGACTCTCTCTCTCTCTCTCTCCCTCTCTCTCTCTCTCTCCCTCTCTCCCTCTCTCTCTCTCTCTCTCTCTCTCTCTGTCTGTCTGTCTGTCTTTCTCTCTCCACGTTCCTGTCCCACCTTATAGAATTGTTTGAATCCCAACAGAACCAATTCGACGTCCTTCACAGCTGTGCACCTGGAGGCAGGCACTCTCTCTTCACTCTCGTGAGGATACCTGCATATGTGCATATGTTCGTGCGTGTATGAGGGTACAAGATCAAGAAGAAAAATTTAAACCATGCACTCCAACATCCCTTTTGATGTGGACAAAGGCAAGCAAAACGGCATTCCGGTTGTTCCGAATAGCACAAATCTCGACCTCTTTGCCTTCGAAAGGACAGGGAAGAGAGATGAAGTCAGGGCAGATCGGAAGAACGAGAAAACAACATGGGCAAGAAAAGCAATGAGGTTTTTCGTGAGGATGTTATGCCAGGTGATCCCTCCCCACTGGTTCAAGCTGGTGAACAGAAACGCAATCTGCCCACGCATTCCCACAGGAGGATTATTTATACCCGTTTGTTTTCTCACTCACCGTGCCACACAAAAAATTCCGTCGTCTTCTCCACAAACGTCCAGACGGCTCACTGTGTCCACATACACCTGCACAGGACGAAAATTATGTGGCACATACGTAAGATAAAGCAGGAAAGAAATTATGAAGAAGCAGAGATTCGATAGCTGAGACACTCTTCCTTGTCGCCCTTCGACAACTCAAGTGAGGAACACGAAACTATTCCCTGAAAAAAAAACTAAAGGCAGTCGGACCACAATTAAAGGCAGGCATCGAGTCGCTTTGAGGATCTCATTCTCATCTTAACACGTTGAACGTAGAGAGCCTGGCCAGTGCACCTGAACACATCAAAAAGGGAAGAGAAAGGAAGAATAAGTCACAAAAAATAGGCCCTGACCTTGTATGTCTTCCCACTGCCCGCCTCGCTGTTTGCCACCACACCCGGAGGCACCCGTGTGCGATGCGTTGACTGTGGAGAGGCTCCTCGAAGCGCGCTCTGCATCATCAACCGAAGACTGGATCAACACTCGATGCAGATTCGATGAGAACACCAAGAAAAAGAAAATCCGTAAGAAAAGAGAGAGGGAGAGAGGGAGAAACACCTACCCCATTCGACACGGCACTTTCAAGGCCCTCGTTGGCAGCGGTCGGGGGGGGAATGTCGGCGCGAGCTGTGGCACCTGCAGGCAGACAGACAAAAGAAAGGGACTCTCGAGACATTCGTGTCGGAGTACGGGTACATGCAGTCTCAAACACAACAAAAATACGCTGACTTACCCAAACAGACAGACGACACCTCAACGACGATTGCCAGATGATAAAGAAAGGAGAATGAGATCGTTTGGAAACAAGGCAGAAAATAGATAAAAGGCAGACCGACCTCCCGGCGGTCTCGGTGGCGGCGTTGTCCCACGACTCCTCCCAGCAAGAAGGTCTTTGTAGAACGCCGCAACTCTGTCCTCCGCCTGCAGATCGAAAAGACATGAAAAGGAAATTTAGGAACCAGGTTAGGCTTTTGATATGGTTTGCAGTCGCGTCTCAAGATTTGGTCGCAGTCTAATTTGCAGCAACGGACTTTTCATTCGATCAATGGCCTGACTGCCTGAACAATTGCACACGCATCCAACCGGCAATTAAGTTGTGTTCACTGACCAGAGCAACAGGGTAAAGATACTCCAGTAGGACTTTTCTCCGATTTGTCTGGGAGTCACAAGCTCCCGAAAAGGCCATCAGCTGAGAGATCCCGACTAGAGACTGGAGACTTGCCTCCAAGACGTCTGACGTCTCTGCACTCCCAGACACACCAGGAGGAAGGAAACGGGAAGCTGAGGCTCCCAACCCCCCTCCTCCCTGCTGCAACACAGAGGAAGGAGGGGTGTACCCGGACCGGTTCAGCAGGCCTATACCCTCAGATGCCTTCAGTGTGTCCTCACCTCCAAATTGACCCCCGGTTCCCCCCAACCCTCCTGTAGCTCCAGCCCCCCCTCCACCCGCCCTGTTCCTGAGAAATTCATTCAATCGCAAGAGTGTGGGGTCACTCGCACCATCAAATGTATGAGCACCCCCTTGAGGATTCCACGCCCCCCCTCCAGCTGCACTCAGACCATAAGGGGACGCCAGGGCCCCCCCGCCTGGGTACTGGGCCCCTCCATGGGCCCCACTTGTGGTCGCATGAAGTCCCGGATGGGGGGCCCCGGCATGTGCTTGGGAGAGAACCCCGTGGGAGGCCCCAGAGGCAGAGGCCATCAAGGGTGTTTCCCCAGCAACCCTCTGTGCATTCAGAAACCCGCCTGCGAGACCGACACCCTGTTGTGGTTGGAGCTGTTGGTGCCCTGCGGATGGGGCAGCGCCCAGGGCCCCCCCTCCTGGTGCTGCTCCCTGCAGCAACCCTGCCCCTCCCGCTGCTGCACTGAGGGGGTCTGCCAGACCGAATTGGCCTGTCCCTGGTCCTGCCTGGGCTGTGGCTGCACTTGCTTGGGAGAACCCGAAAGGCTGTCCCTGCTGCTGTTGTTGCTGTTGTGCGTACTGCTGAACCAGTTGAGAGGGTGTGGGTCCCACTCGTACAGGCAAGGAACGTTTGAGGGTGGAGAGCTCTTCGGGGGATAGCTGTGCTAGTTGGGCGATCTGGGCTGGGTGGAGGGCTGCCAGTTGTTCTGCTGAGAGCATGTCACGAACAACATGCAGTTGCTGTGGTGAGAGAGTTGACAGCGCTTGGAGAGACTCCGGGCTGAGCATCTGAATTTCTTCGGGTGAATGTGAAGAGAGGAGCTGTGAGAGGTGTTGCGGGGGCATCTGCTGAAGCTGTTGTATTTGCATGGGAGTGAATTTCTGCAGCTGCTGAGCTGTGAGCATCCGCGGAGTCACTGCACCCCCCACCCCCCCCGCAGTGGTGGGAGAAAATCCCTGCTGCACCCCATGCAAGGGGAGACGGTGAGATGCCGGCTGAGAGGCCCCCAGACCCCAGGCTCCCCCTGAGTGGGGGGGAACAGAGGCACCCATACCAGAGCCCATCCCTCCCATGCTGTCTGCCGTTCCTGACAAGGGTGAGTTCACAGGCAACACATTGGCAGTGAAGGGCTGTGATCGGCTCCCAGGAGCAAATGCCCGTCTGCCCATTGCGGCCGCGGCCATGGCCTGTCTGCAGAAGGACGAAATGGCAGGGGAGGGAGCGCTGGAGTTGTCACAGTGGCTGACAACGTGCCCCCCGTGTCCGTTCTGTTGGTTGCTCAGCTGGCTGCTCAGGTGTTGGATGTGCGCCCTCTGGCTAGAGAGCTCACGTTTCAGGGCACTGAGAGAAGAGGAGGCTGGAGGGGATGCGTCCATGCCCATTCCTGCACAAACACCAGTGGATCCAGGCGTTCTCAAAGCAACCGCCTTAAAGTGCAAAAGCGTGGAAGGATTGAAGCGATCCACAAAGGTGGGCTGATGAAGTCACCATAGGGTTCTCAAAAGTGAGAGGACAGGCAGAATCAATCAATCAATCCGTCAAGGCAGCAGAGATAATCAGGGCTTAGCCCACCCAGTACTTAAAATGACACATATATATGCAAACAACATATATTGAAGACGTGCATGGGCGAAGGACCAGAGAGGAGCCGTGGATCCCGGACTGACTGCTGGATGGCCCGGCACTGCGAATTTTGCGTCCTCGCGTGGGTGTGGTACCTCCCCGTGTGCCTCCGTAGAGACCCGTGCTCTGAGGTGCAGGTCTGGTGGGCCTCGTTCTTGATCTCGGTGAGTTGCGTGGTCCCGAGGCTTGGCGGAGGACGTTCTGAACAGATGAGTTCAGAGGCATCGACCGTTGGGAGGCTGCAGGCAGAACAGACAGGGGGTAGAGAAATACATAGAAAGAGGCAGCAGGAGGCGTCAAGCCGTGGCAGGTCAAGACAGGGCAGATGCGCTTCCAACGACAAAGAAGATGTGTACGAGTAAAGATTGCACTATGTGCCATATATCATGGGTGCAGTTCTATCCCATCACAATGACGTGCAAAGACTTACTTGGCGTCGAGTAGTTGTACCCATTCGATCGGTACGCTACCTGCACTCAGAAAGCATGCATGCATATATACGAAGTTCACGCAAGCATGCAGGGACTGTCTATATAAAGCCTGCCGTCGACCAGCAAAAAGGGAGGGAAAGGACCTTCCTCCCCGTTTCTTTTGACCCCGATCCTCAAAGGCTGCTTACCCTATTGTGCCCAGTCCCGTACATGGTGCGTTTTTATCTGTGCCGCCCTTGCGTATCCATTCACGTGGTGACTTTCTTCAGTCTGAGTCAGACCCTGTCAGACCCGTCTTCCGGTCATGGACTTCCTGTCTTCTTTGCAGCTCCGTTCGAAGTCTTCTGAGCACACAGACGACAAATCGAGGTCAAAAAACTGGTGGACTTCAGTGATCAAAGTGTGCTGCTTGAAGACTTCTTTGTTCGGCGAAGCCGCTCTGAAGGAGGAATGCATGCCGTGAGTGCGCTCGCACACCTGCGCGAACCTTTTTGGATACATGCATGCTGCAGATTTTGTCAAGGGGTTTGCATGCATGTATATATATGAATGTTTTTTGAATAACAAGTGAGATCGCGCGCGGAAGTAAGTCTGGCAGAGCGGATCGGGTCAGTGGCAGTAAGAAACTTCGGCTCCTTTACTCAAATGCGCGACTCTCCGCTAAAAGTGCAACATTTTTCCTCATTTTTTTTAAAGACTCGTACGACAGGTGATTGAGGTTTTTGTTATGCATGCCGCGTCCCCGTGTATGAGGGGCGGCAGGTTGGGGTGCATGACAGAATATTCGGAATAAATTGAAAAAAATTAGAAAATCATATTGCAGCATTAAAGTCAAGACACTCACCTTTGGGACTGTTTACTTAAGGTATTTCAAGGCACTCACCTTTTAATTCGACCGCTGATTTAATGAAAGACCAGTTTATTCTGACTGACTGACAGATTAATATATAATAATCCTTTAATAATATTTCGAAGAAGATCGATCTCTCTATATATAAACGTATACTTTCGGGAGCTTTGGATCAGCCGCTCTCAGTATGTAACTCTGACTACTGCTGCATTGTCCTCCAAACCCCTGTCAGTCACTGATAAAAAATTCTGGATCAAACTTATCGAATCTTCTTTTAGCTTCAAACCTCTGTTCGTTTTTGCCCTTCTTCTTCTAGCTTCTGCTCGCCGGTTTCCATCAAGATGCCCATCCACAGCTATAAAGTAAAAGCACAGACTAATAGATTCTATTCAAGTTTGGTTGCTAGATACAGAGTACTTGAGTGCTCAGCAAAGGAGTATTCGACGGATGAAGTAGAGATGAGCGAGAGCACTCAAGAAGTGGTAAGCTTTTCAAACATACTTTCACTGTGACCTTCTCTGTTCTCTGTTCTGCTCTGCTCTGCTCTGCCTGCCCCTCTAAAAAGGAACTTGTGCAGTCTGTTGAAGTCTATCTGATGCCTTCATCTTTCAGTATCCCTCTAGTGCAAATTTGTCAAGAGATTTGTCTGCATACATGCATGTATAGCTATATTTTTTAAAACATGTATTGAAATGAGATACCTTGTGTGGTTTCTGGATAAAGGAGGTTAATTTACCGTGAACTTTATAATCGTGTGTGAGATACTCCTGACTGCTCTGGCGGTAGGAAATTCCATTGCACTCACTGATCACACCTACATACTTTCCGATAACATGTAGGGAGGAGACATCGACCCCACCATTTTCCTACAAAAATTCAACCGCTTTATCGGCGTAGTGCCTGGGCTGCCGCAGGGTCAGTAAAAAAAGCCGGATGTGGATGGCATTGCATACAAATTTGCGGTCAGTGCATTTTTACCTGTTTTAACACTTCTATGAACATCTGCTTGTTTTGAATTAATATTTGTAGGATGCCACCGGGGCCTTCATGAGTAAGGGCAAGGAGACCTACGGCTCAAACTTTGAGTACTTCGTGTCATGTGTGCAGTCCTTGGAGAGATCGGTCCGTACGACAGGAAAGTGTCCTGCATCTGGGTGTGACTGAGTCAGACTGACTGACTGACTGACTGACTAACTGGCTGACTGGCTGGCTAGCTGACTGACTCGTTGGCTAGCTGACTGACTGGCTGGCTCGCTGACTGGCTGATTGACTGACTGGCTGGCTCGCTGGCTGGCTGACTGACTGACTGACTGACTGGCTGACTGACTGACTGGCTGACTGACTGACTGGCTGACTGGCTGGCTGGCTGACTGGCTAACTGACTGACTGACTGACTGACTGGCTGGCTGGCTGACTGACTGGCTGACTGGCTGACTTACTAACTGACTGACTGGACGGACTGAGTGATTGACTGACTGGCTGACTGACTGACTGACTGACTGACTGACTGACTAGACTGACTGAATGACTGACTGGACGGACTGACTGACTGACTAACTGACTGACTAGACTGACTGAGTGACTGACTGGACAGACTAACTGACTGACTGACGTACTGATTGACTCACTGACTGACTGATTGACTGAACGGATTGACGGACTGACTGACTGACTGACTGACTAACTGACTGACTGACTAACTGGATGGATTGAGTGACTGAGTGACTGAGTGACTGACTAGACGGACTGACTGACTGACTGACGGGACGGACTGAGTTACTAAGTGACTGACTGGACGGTCTGGGACTGACTGACTGACTGACTGACTGAGTCAGACAAAAGGGGATGTGGTAAGGAAGATAGACAGTCGCCCTGCGTTGACCCTTTCCTGTTGGTCTAAATACGCATGTGTGCAGATTGGGTTGCAAGCCATCAAGGAGACCTGCTGTTTGACGGGTATGCTTCAAGTTGTATACCCACTTGTTTTGCCGGTGATGGACGCTACATGGAGAGACCGTCACCCTTTAGGCGGCTGCTTAGGGCTGCTCTCGTTTTCTAGAGCTGTAGCGAGGAGACCCACAAGGTTGTCGCCTACCTTCTATATTGGTGAGGCAAGGCTGTGGAAAACCCCCAGGATGAAATCAAAGATGACAACGGCAACACCCTCCTCGATGTAGCCTGTGCGTGGACGCCTGAGGGTGTTACGGCCGACCGATTCAGAAGGCCCCAGTGGAAGAAGGAGCTTTACCGTAGCATGCTCCTTCTCCAAAAGTTTTTGGTCCCAATGATGCGACTTATGATGTTTGAGATGAACGCACAACCCCCCCCCTCCCTCCCCCCCCCACACACAAACAAATAAATACATGGAAACGACACGCCCGCATGTGCAGAGAAAGAGAGAAGGTAGACAGGGAGAGATGGAAGCATGCAGACAACCAGGCAATGCCTCATGGGCATTTGGAAGCTCTACTTGCCCTCTGAGTCGGCCTGGTGCTGGGCAGAGTGCAGGGTGAAGAGGGGGCATGCATTCATTGTGTCTGTTGTATGCTGCATTCATTCTATGTAGACATCGATCAGTGAATGAAAACGAGGGCTACCTAGCTGTTAGCTCTTCGATTAAAAGTCTGCCTGTAAACACATGCTTCTTTTTTGATTTAGATTTTGCCATTTCCGATGTACCATGGGATGGTGACTGTTTTTTTTGTGTGCTCGTTCATGCTTTGCATCAAAGAGAGAGAGAGAAAGAGAGAGAGAGAGAGAGAGAGCTAGAGAGAGAGAGAGAATTTGCATTTTCGGTCTCTCAGAAGGCATAACCCAAACGTTAGAGAGCAACAATTGACGCGACGTCAGTTATCTGAAGCAGTGATGCTTATAGACCTTTAATATACTTTGAGTGATGCTAGCAGTGAAGAAAAAAATGAGATACTTTTATAAAGTTATGATCATCATGATGCTATATTATCACAGAGATGATAAACTTAGATCAAAGTCTGAAGCCTTACCTATAGAGCTTCACCGATGAGGTGTATCTTTGTTGTTCCGACTCCTTCGCTGGGGCAACTTCTAGTAGAACGGTGACAGTGTTCTACCAAGACTAGTATCAAAGCAGTGAAAGCACAATAAAGCACCAATTAAATCATTTTCTAGATCATTTTCTAAATCATTTTTAAGTTCACTACTAAGGTTGGGCACTAAAGTTTTTTTTATAATATAGTTTGCCTGAAAAACTTTAAACTTTATAACTTTAAAACTTTAAAAGTAAACATGCATACAACTAGACATACAAAAGTTAATTTGGAAGATATTGCTAGAGAAGTTGATTTCATTTGTTTGTTGAATGTTGCGGCTACAAACTCGATCGGTGTAGATGATTCCTGTATTCGAGGTGTTGATAACTTCATACATAAACCAAATGTTTCTGAATGGGGGTCCATCTTTAACAACCTGCCTTGCCTGCTAGCTTGCGTATCATGACTTGCCCAACGCTACTAGTAGACGCCTATTATGGGCCGATAGCGAGGGCGTATAAGGATGATGATGATAATGATAATGACTTTCTTCATGTGTGAAGTGGCTGTATAGATGAAAGGGAATTCCTGCGTTGCCTGGCTAAGCTGGAATCTATTGATTCTAATGATTGTAACTGTCTACTCCGCGGTGCATGCAAGTACATCTGAACTTTTCATCCGTGATGTCATCCGATCACTTTTCATTCGATGCTAGATCCGATCGATGTTGTCTAAGATGTCGGCGATGTCACTAGCGATGTCACCTAATAATTATTTCCGAGTTCAATGTGAACATAAATTTAAAACTAAAGAGACTGAGCTTCTGCTAGCTTCCATCTAGGCCAGTTAATTAGTTTAGTTATGACTGACTTAATTAAGGACCTCAGCTTAGACTAGAACTTAGAGTCTAGGCTATTCAAAAACTAATTGAAAAATATTTTTTTAAAATAAAGTCTGGGGGGCAAAAAAAAAAAAACTTTAATAAAAAAAAACTTTAAAACTTTAGTGTCCAACCCTAGGTTCACTATCGTTGTCTATCTCTATATAAATTTTTTAACATATCTAGACTATAATAATCTAGTAACATATTTATATATTTGAATTCTATAGTTTAAATTTTATCTAACTTGAACATATTTTTGGAACATAAAAAATTAGATAAAAAATCTATAGTAATTAGGTTATTCCAACTACTAGCAACTTTTCCCTGCCTAACGTTAGAAGTGTTCAGCTATAACTCTGGATATGGATAACGATGGCGCGTCATAGTCATAGTCATACAGTCTGACATAACAGTCATAGTTATAGTAATTAAATTATAATGAAACGATCAGTGATCGAGATCTTTGATCGAAAAATTGAAGCCAGCGCGAGAGCTAGCGCCTCAATACTACTACTGAGTAGTATAGTAGCTATATAGTATAGTAGGTGATGTAAAAAAATCATTTGCATGAACGTAAAATATTAATTTGAATATTCAAATAGTCACAAACATGCAAGACATCTGAATCGATTCTCTGAAAAGGAACCGGATGATATGCGAGATGACAAAAGATAAATCCATAAGGAAACAAAGTTAGAAACAGACAAAAAGGTGGGAGCAGATAGAGAAAGTACACAGACAGGTGAAGGAGAGAGAGAGATCTGACAGATGCACTCAAACAGCCTAACTTAGACAGACTATATGTTTCTTCTTCTTCTCCCTCCTTCAGACAGACAGACAGACAGACAGACAGACGGACCGACCGACAGTCACTCACTCAGTCAGTCTGTCTGTCTTACAGAGAGCCAGACCAGAGCTTTCCCTCTTCCGTCCTTTCCTGATTGCGGTCATAGACAGACTACAGACCATATCGTCTTTTCTTTCCTTTTCTCTTCCTTTCTTTTAGAAGCAGACAGACTACAGACGGACGGACACACAGACTATATCGTCTTTTCTTCACTTCACTTTTTCCGAATCGCTTCCTTTCTTTCGGACAGACAGACAGACAGACAGACAGACAGACAGACTATATGTTTCTTCTTCTTCTCCCTCCTTTTCTTCAGACAGACTGACAGACAGACAAACAAACACACAGGCAGGCAGACACAGACAGACTATATGTTTCTTCTTCTCCCTTCTTTTCTTCATGAAGTGCCAGCTGGCGAGCACCGCGGCGCAGCCGCGGTGCTCACCAAGGCTGCTCTAGAAACACTGAGCTGAGCTGCCCCCCGCAGACAGACAGACAGACAGACAGACAGGCGACATGTTTCTTTCTTTCAATTCCTTCTCTCCATGCTCACAGCAAGCTTAAAAGCAAGAAGCGACCAAGACAAAAGAACAAGAGGTCGCTCAGACAACGAAAGACAAATGGATAGCCGGGCAGACTCGAACGTTCTCTCTTTCATTTTTCTCGGCCGTTCTCTCAAACTACAGACACCGACAGACAGAGAAACAGAGAGACGGACGGACGGACAGATTAAATGTTTCTTCTTCTTCCCTCTCTTCTTCATGTACAGACGGCCGGACGGACGGACAGACAGACGGACAGATAGGCATTTCATTTGTTCTTCTTCTTTTCATGAACACGACACACGAAAAAAGAAAAAGAAATACAGAGAGACAGAGAAAAAGATATTTGGACAAACACCGAGGAAACGAAGAAGGAGAAAATCTAGGAGAAAATGAAGAAAGACACGCCGACACATACGTATCTGATCAGCGAAAGAGTGCAGTGAAAGGCAGAATCATTCAAAGAATAATTAATTGCAAGGAGGGACATCCACGAGGGGCGACTTCATTCGACATTCGCACATGAACAGTCAGGAACTCAAGCAGACAAAGATGGAAAGGAAGCGAGAAAAGCAGAAAGGCATGCTGACAGGCATGCATGCATGCAGGCGGGCAGGCAGGCAGGGGAAAAACAAAGAGACCGACATACTACGCACTTCTTTTGCGTCAGGAATGCCCTTTTCTTCTTCTCTTCTCTTCCGGGCCGACGAAAAGCGCACATAGAGGGGGCAAGAGAAAAAAAGAGAACGAACGTTTTGAAGAGGAAAGGGCGTCAACCATTACATTCAATCAAGAGGACTGTTTCAATGACCAGGAGCGGATCCATGGACAGAAAGAAAGCAGACCCGCATGATGCCCGGACACACATTCACGTCCTCACAATGCATACAGAGATCGGGACTGGTAAACCTAGGAAACGCTGCATTGGGGGGCCGCAACCCAGAGAAGCACCAGAGACGGCAAGTTGGTGGGCAGCCAGAGGAACGAAAAGAAGGTCGTCAGGTTGGGGAATGATCGGATGGGAGAGCGAGAGGGCTTGTGGGTCGAATTCTGGATGTGCAGTTGGGCAGAAAGATGAATGGGTAGACTTGTGTGTAGATGCGTGCGCACAGAGGCACGTGGATCGGTGAATGGACAAGGTAGACGGGTTGGGAAGAGTGGGTAGACGGAGACATGAGTCGAGAGACTGACGCAGACACAAGTCGAAGAAGACAGGGCGAATTAATGTACGTCAGTAAGTACAGAAATCGATATCCAAGCGACTGTTGTCACTCGCAGCAATTGATGTTACAAGCCGGGCGTGCTTTTGCCCCACACCGCAACTGGGCGTGCCAAGTCTACAGTCCTCACTCCCTGGCAGACTGAAAGCGGGCAGGCTACTCTCAGAAGACATAACGTGCCAAGTTCAGAGAATTGTGTTTGGTCTCCATGATCATTGGTCCTTTGATTTTGGTTCCTTTGGGCTTATTCTTCGCAATCACTACGAAGGCGTTTTCATCAAACTTGATGTAGTGTCCGTCTTTCCTCCCCGTCTCCTTCCGTCTCCGGATGATCAATCCCTTCGGAAGCTGCCCTGGCTCGTTGGAGAGTTTGCACTGAGAGGTCTTGTCACGAATGGATATACGAATTCTATGCCCGACACCACCGGTGCCCCAGTGAATCCTTCCAAGACCAATGATACATCCCTTGATGATCCCTGTGTTGTCTGCACACCTGACGATGGACTGCTTTTGCAACCCACCGCACAAGACCAGAGACCTGAACATAGTAGATCGGACCTCTTGATTTCTTCAGTGAAAAGTGAGCTTCTCGGACTGCCTCCAGCTCTTTATCAAGTCAGACTGCCATGAGAGGGCACCCCGAACGGAAGAAGATCGGAAGAAGTCGCACTTGATACATTTTGATACTCGATCAATTCTACGTATATTCTACGTGAAGAGTGAACATGCATGAGCTATAGTGCACCGCGGCTAGCACCGCGGCCCATCTCGCACACGCCGCCCGGCCTGCCCCCATGCCGCCCGCCCCCGCCCCCAGCCCCCACCGCCCCTTCCCCCCCACAACATACATTCGCCAATGAGTTACCATCCACTACCATCCACTAAAAGACCGGAAGGACGCTAATTTAACTTTTTATTCTAAAAGTTCAAACACTCACTACTTTTTTACCATATACTCATGAGCACCGGTATCCTGACACGTGAGAAGGTAGAAGCCCTGTGAGCGGGGTCAGCGCACAATAAATAAGCACCCCCTGCTTGCTGCACTCCCGCTGGATCGTACAATCAGTCGTACTCCCAGACTCACCAATACCTGCAAACGAACGAAGAGAAGAATTATTCTTCCACCGGTGAGAGCTATCTGCACTGCAACGAAATCTGCAAAGAAAGAGAAAGAGAGGGAGAGAGAAAAACAATCACAAACGATTGGTGCTGCAGTCACATCATGCGTAACGCAATACATGCAATAATTAGGTACGCACCCATCTGCAATTGCAATCGACAGCCGTATAGGCCGATCAGAATTCTGCGGGCAAATGCAATCGTCAGAAAAGTGAAGCAAGATCTTAAGAAGGCAGGCAAAAAGGTCCCCCCGGAGATCTGCAGAAATGATTATAACAAGCAAAAGATACAATTTCTTTATATATTCAGAGGCAGACAGCACAGTCAGACATTAGATCGGCTACAGTTTCACTTTAGAAAAGAAAACGTCAAGCATGAAGCGTCCGTTGGGTGAATGCTTAAGTGGGTGTACATTGGCTGTCATCAACTTGGATACGCAAAAAGAATGGAGGGAGCAGGGGAGGGAGGAAGGGATGGAGGAAGAGTAGGACGAAGGGCCAGGGAGGGGAGAAGGCAAGAAGGTGAAAAAAATTATACGAAAAGACGGATAGATAAATAGAGAAAGGGCTAGATAAGAATGGTTCAATAGATAAATCAGACAAACAGACAGAGCGTGAGTGAGTGTGTGTGAGAGAAAGACGGTCTGAGAAAGACAGAGAGATAAAAGAAGAGCGAGAGACAGACTGACAGACAGACAGACAGACAGATAGCAACAGACAGACAGAAAGAAAGAAAAAAAGAAAGAAAGCAAGAAAGAAAGAAAAAAAGAGTGAAAAGTAGAGTCTCACCTCTCTTGAGATTCCTCCAGTGGAATCCTATAGGCCCTCCCATGTCGATCCTCTAGCCTATCCAGAGGACTCCTCAAACTGCTATACTCCCGAATTCCTGGCCCTCTCCTATTAGAGGACCACAGCGAATACGTTTCCGTGACGTACTCGTCTAGACCGATACAGATAATCAGAAATAAATACCTGATCAGTCTCTTCATCAGACAGAAAATCTATGAACCCCCAAAGTCCACAGTACGCTCCTGCTGGTGGCCTCGTGCATTACTCAGAGAATAAGAGAACCATAGAGAGTTATAAAGCATAGTACAGGTCCTACACATGAAGTTCTGTCAATCCCTAGGTCGCGTCTGTTATTCAGATGGACGGTAACCGCCGTGCACGTCTGTCTGACTGTCTGGAAATTAATTTGGGACCGGAATTAATTCTGAAGCCTCCGATAGCATAACCATACCATCGGCCTATTAAAATCCCATATGAAGCCTCGGAGCATACACTACCACCATGACGGTGAGTGCCTCGGGTGTATTTGTTACGCCAAAGTGCATGCAGGCCATACCATGGAACTCATAACATGCACACCTCTGTCGCAGGCGCCCCGCCACCCGATGTGGACGGGCCGCTGCATGCGCGTCACTCCTTTCTCTGGCTCGGGGCGAAGGAACGAATGGAAATGCTGGGACCGGAATTCACTCTCCGTGAATCCGACCAGGAACGGGACCGTCGTTTTCTTTCACACACACCCTCCCGAGCCCCCGAGGAAAGACTATGGAGCACGCAGTATAACACACCCCCCTCTGACGAGGGGGAATCGGGAAGCATGAGAAAAGACCTGTCTTTAATCACTCCGCTCCCCAATTTTCCTTTTCCTCTTTTTCTGTCGCTCAATCACAAAAGAATTACTCATGTATCGTTTACCCCTTCTCTCCTCATTCCTTTTTCTCATGCTCTCACGCGCCATCCTCTCCAGACGTCATTTATTATCCTTTAACAAGTGAGAGCATACCGGGCTCACGCGTATGCAGGGCATACAAGGAAATGGATACCAGCTAACCGGGCTGGAAGAATGGGATAAAACGAAACCATACCGGGAAAAGTGAAAGGAACAGCACAGAAGAACACAGGCCCCCAGCCTATGCCTACTTATGCTAACGAACGCATAGGACACACACCCCATCTGCCTCCAGATGGAGCCCCGCCGCACATGCAGAAAACCGAAGACATCTAGCATACAGGAGCCCGCGCTACCTGCCATGCTTCCTGCTCCGGACGGACCCTGCTCTGAACGTTCGAAAGAAATAGAAAAAAAGAAAGGCTAACAAAACACAAGCATTCCTCATGCAAGCCAAAATGCAGTTCTTTGAAAACCAAGAGCCTTTGACAGCCTCAGCATGCCCTGCCCCCTGGTAAGGAGACCCATTCTTCCCGAGCAGGTCTGTCAAAAGCAAAGTCCTTACCACCTTCTCCCCAAATTCTTCCTTTCCGTCTTTCACGCACTCGGACCTACGGTATGTGTGGATGGCCACCGACCACCACAAAAGGAAGGGAAAATGTTCTGCATGCCGTGCCCACCCTACTCTAGTTCGGGTCAGCAATGGGTGAGGCCCCCTAACGCAAACTGGCAGCTTAAGGAAAAACATGACTGCGAAAGGTCTCTGCCTCCATAGACAGGTCGGGAAGGCCTTTCCCTCCCAGCTCCTTTCCGTCTGTGAAAACGAATTGAATAAGGGAAAACCCGAAGACGCCCACACCCGGCTAGCGTTCACCAACCATACATGCCCCTATGATGCGACGAGCTTCCCCGGGCCGTGCGGAAATCCAAACAAAGAAGAAAGAGGGAGAAAAAACAAACATATCAAAACCGAACTACACTTCAAGGAAGGTGCCCCCGATGCACCCCCTACCCCTTCACGCATGCCTTACGAAAACAATTAAAAATCACAGGAGAGCCACCATGCACTCCCCTGACCTTCTGGGGAAAGGATTTCATAAATACAAACCTACAAAACCGAACACACCCGGACTTACACTCACCCCTAACCTGACCTTCCAAAGCGGAGGACAGGCTTCAGGCAGGATGAGAGGCCGGCAGAGGAAAGAAACGCCCACAACACACCTGAGCTCTCATTCTCACCCAAGATGCCCCCTGTACTTAGATCAGGTCTCTCTTGCACGGCAGTTATACATCCGACTGGGACAGTTCATCATGAATGCAGGACGCCCTTGCGATCCTGCTAAAATGCTGTGCATAGAGAGACAAGACAAAGAGATGAAAAGTTTCAGTGTGCACACAGCGGTCTTTCCCCCTGCCTACGCTGCCACCTGCCAGGCGTGATGCTCCCCCTGAGCACCCTCCCTCCTTTCTATCTACATTCTCCCATGGATTCACTCGGGGGTGATGCAAAGCCCTGCAGGGAGTGAGACGAAAGTATAGATCAAAGCGTCAGTCAGACAGCACGCCAACTCCATCACCGCAACGGATCGCAGACAGGCAGCCAGGTCATGAATGGATGCAAACAAAAAATCCTTCACGCTCCCTATGCCAGCTGACAGCATTCTTTCAGGCCGCCTAACTGGTCTGGCCAGGCCCATTCTGCTCAAAACGGAGGAAGGAAAGCGTACAGGGATCGGATTGTTTGAGTGCTTCGGGCACTCACCTTTGCCGCGTAAACAGCCCGTCTGTTTCCTGCGCATGGATTTTTTATGCAAACGGGCACCAAACATGGAGTGCAGGACAACGGATGCGAACAGACAGGGTAATGCCTCCTCATGAACGCCGGATCCACCCGCCCATACACCCCACGTAATTGACCGTAATCTACGATCGTTTGTTCCATCCAAGCTGCCCCAAACAAAATTTAATGCTCGGTTTACATGAATTTTGGGCCCGCCTATTACTTGGCCTCATGCATTGCCCGGGCATTGGATGCTTTGCCCATGACGCAGAGGCACATACGTCAACTATGCCAGAGTGCGGAAAACAAACAAACAAAACACGAACACAAACAGGACGAGGCAGAACAGGACAACTATCGAACATGCATGGCTACGGAGATGTATGGAAGGGTGCAGCAGAAGAGGACCCGCTCCTCTGGCTTTCTTGCTTTCCTGCCTAACTCTTCTTGCTCTGCTGCCTGGCTGAGCCTACGCCCACCCAGCAGGAGACCCCTTGTCTCCTGCCCCTCTTTCTTATCACCGCCCCATCTAGTCGCCTATCTGGGAGACCAGATTAACGAGAGAGAGAAACGGATAAAAGGGATGAACAGTACCTCTGGCGTATCTAGCTCCTTCTATGCCCGAACCCAAACCCCAGTCGTCCCCACCCTGAGCGAAAAACCAAACCCTATACACGCCTACCTGCAAAGGGACGACAGAGAAAAAAGAGCAGACGACAGAAACAGGACACAAAAGAGAGAAAGAAAAGGCCCTGCACCCCTCCCCTCCAGAAGTTCTACGCCGCCAGATTCACGCCATCTCCCTACCGGGGAGGGCGCACTTGGTCATCACGTTCGCCACGTTCCTAGATCGTGCAATCCACTGGAGATCTGCCCCAAGGACACGCATCTCCTAAATGTACCACTTCAAAACGCCCTGCATAGTCGCATCGGTCTGGACCTTGCCAGACCGGAACTGGTCGTGGAGGGGGCCGGAGTCCGTGTAGACGATCACACGGACCTTCTTAAGGCCCCATATTGCCTTAATGAGGGCAACGATGCCAAAGAGCTTCTTGAGAAGAAACTCAAAGGCGAGCACCTCCCCGGCGGTGGAAGACCCGACCTTCTTGCCCGCCCTCTTGGTGGCCCACGCGATCCAGTTCTCCAGAAGGGACCGCAGGTCCCCTCGTAGCTCGATCGAGTGCAGGGTCCTGACAACATAACCTAACCGTACAGCATAAGTCGTGAACTTGAACGCTGCATCAAAGTACGCATGCACGACGGGCATGAGCCCTACGCTCGTGAAAACCCACTTGTCAGGGTGCCCCTTCAGCATCTCGATGATGCGCACAACCGTCTTGAAGACGCGCCTGGAGGGCTTCGAAATCGACTACGCTACCGTATGGCCTTACACCGTATGGAGCGGATTCATCCTTACCCCCCACTGCAGAGTCCCGACTCCAGCACGGATCGGCTTCTCATACTGGTTGTCGACCTCTTCCTCAGTGGAAGACTCAGCACTCTTGCTGTCCAAACCCTTTCAGGGTTTGCTCGGACGCTTCTCCTTCAAAATCTCTCATAGAGGAGCGGTGTCTGTGTTCTCAAGGTACGAGACCTGGGAGAGATGAATCTCCCCCGTGGAGACTCTGGAGATATCCACTCCAGAAAACTTCCTCTCTGATCCTTCCCCAATCACACACATGGACCCAAAGCCCAGCCTCTGGTTGAAGGTCTCCTGAAGGGCCTTGTGCTCCTTCGGAGGGGCTCCAGTCAGCAAATCGTCTATCCAATTCATGACGATGGCTTGGGCTCTCCCTCCCTCAGGGGGAGCCTTAACTGCGATAGCCGTATCTACGCGCTTGAACCCTAACTCCTTGCATACCCCCTCTAACTTATGGTCGAAAAGCTGGGCCGTACAGGGCAGTCCGTAGAGGCCCATCTCCACCAAGTACGTGCCCCCGGGCTCGTACTCGGCCGCCATCCTCCTCAGCTCCTCGTACTTGTCGTCAGGGATGTCCTTGAAGGGGTTCTCCTCAGGGACTCGAGGCAGCACAGAGGGCAGTGTCGCACCAACCCGCTCGGCGTTGTGATCCTTGGAGGTCAAGAAGGCAGCGGTCACATCCGCCGCCCCCATCTCCATTCCTGTGGACACAATGAAAAGGTAGACGGTGTTGATCCCCGCGATAGATGGCGTTCCAACGTAGGTGTCAACAAGTCGGCCGTCCAGGAAGCCCTTTGCGAAAAACCTTGCCTTAGGCTTCCAGGCCCCATCGTCCATCTCTTTCCAAGTGTATCGCCAGCCCATGCTGACGACCGCCCGAACCTCGTTCCTCTTGACCCTCCTGCCGAGCGTCCGATTTCCTATAATGTTCACCAGCCACTCCTTCAGGGCAGCGAGCTTGTGAGACCCTGAGTTGATCTCCTCCTTTGTGGCGGGGAGCTGGGTAGAGCCCTTCTTGAAACGGCTCATCTCCTCCTCATAGACGGCAGCTCCCGTGAACAGGAATCCTGACCGAGAGCTCCTGGATGAAAGGCAAGACAGGTAAAGAAGACCGCACCACCTACTCCTGGTGGGGCTCTTGGGCGTCCCAGCCCGTTTGGGACTGCCCTCTTCCCTCTCCCACGCCATCGCCCTAGCGAACGACGGAATGCCTCTCTCCTCCCGGAAATCATCATTCCAGTTCCTCCCCGTTACCTCGGGCACTCTCCTTGCTCGCTCCTCCCTCAAAACCTCCATCGCATAGAGGGTGTTGAACCGCTCCCACTGCGGGCCTTGCAAAACCTCATTCACTTTGTTCATCTCCTCAACCTCCTCTTTGGGCGGGTTCTGCCTCACGGTGGGTCCTTCTCCTGCCCTGGGAAGTTTCCGACCCTCCAGGACACCCCACTCATCATCCGAGGAGCTGCTATCGCTCCCAAAGCCCAGGCCGCTTGCCTCAAACGTTGATAAGCTGGCTTCCGAGACATACCCATCCCTGTCCGTAGACGCAACCATAGACGGAGGCTCCTCATCCGTCTCCACATTCTTCGTAATAGGGCCCAGTGGCTCAACGCCCCCAACCTCATTCCCTTCATCAGATGCCCCCTCGGCAGCAGGAGGACCCCCATGATCTTCCGCTCGCTCCTCTCCGCCTGCGTTCAAAGGAATACCAGGTTGAGACTCAGCAGCCTCGGGGATAATACGTGACTTCCCCTCGATAGGAGGCACAGCAGGGACAACAGAAGAGGAAGGCACAGCAGAGGAAGATGTCGAAGCGGAGTGATCTGCAGAGACCGCATCTGCAGAGCCCTTTGCACCCCCTACCCTTTCTTCCTCCGGCAGTTTCCACACTTCAACTTCGCAGAGCTGGACGGGGTCATCAATCATGCGCCATGCGCACAGCCTCTTCGGGGACTCTCCCTCCCCAAATGTCGAACACGTGCTTGATGGACGACCGCTTCACTCTCCCGTTCCTGATTTCCTTGACCTTGAAAGCGAGGGGGTCCCTTACCGAAAGATCGGGTGCGAGGTCTGCCTATCTGTAGCTCCTACGCGCCTTTGAATGGAGGGCCACAAGCTTTCTCCTGTTGTTCCTTTGGACAACTGCCCCCTTCACGGGGTGGGCCTCCATCGGCTGATGATGGTACGAGGAGAACTCCAGCGCAGCTGGACCCAAAACTCTCCTCTCTTGGATGGGAGTTCCTTGTTCGGACCGGGACCTATCTGCGCCCCCCGGGTGCGCGGAAAGGTCAATCGGCCTATCCTCTGATTCCGACTCGTCACCTCTACCCCTCTCGGCAGAAGACTCTGCCCCTCTTTCATCATCTCCGTCATCTCCGGAGAAGATCCTTCTCACAGACAATCTTCGCGGTCATCTGCAAGCAGATAGATGGAGGCGGGCCCTCTCTCCAACGGAGATGCCGTGATGTAGAGCTTGGGAAGATCCGGGAGGAACGTCCCCCCCGCTATCTCCGCCTCCCTCATCATCAGTCCCCCCGCCCCAGTCTCCTCCAGAATAACCCCCTGGAGGTGGGTCATGCGGAGAATCGTCTGGGGAAGGGTCTCCTTGACCTCCATTTCCCTCCATTTCCGTCAGGATGATCCCCCCCGTCATCTCCATCATCTGGGTCTGATCCGCTCGATCTGCCCCACAGCAGAGACTCAGAAGCGAAGGTGTCTTCGTCAGTCTCCTCATCCTTAGCACCCAAAACACGAGCGCGAGGGGACCCTTCCCCTCCCCTTCTATCTCTGCCTGTCTTTGCCACAGATGCATCCGAGAGCTCCTCCCAAGCTCGGTCCCCGCGGCCGACCTCGTTCTTGTCGACCCTGTCCCTAGGGTCCTTGGGAGGGACGACCTCTACCGTGGGGTCTTCTCCCTCGAACATGATGGGGCGCGAGCGGTCATCGTAGTGCTTCAACCGGTAGAACATGCACCTGACCTGGTAGCACATCTCATAGACGAGGCACCACGCTTTCTCATCTTCGTTGCTTTCTGTCCTTCAGAACACATCCCGAAAGTGTTCCATCATCCGATCTCCTCCTTCCGTGTACGCCCGAATGCTTGCAGCCACCAGATCCGGGTCGTAGGAGCTTGGAAGAACATAGTTCTGGAACTCGATCCGCTTGTACCCGTAGTACTTCTCGGGAAAACCGACAGCTGTGGACAGCCCAACTGTTCAGAACTTCCCCTCCAATGGGGTTCAGTAGGCATACTCGGCTCCCGGGGGCTCAATACGAGACAGACCATCTGTCTCCCTCAATTCCCTGTCAGCCTTGATCTACTCCTGCTTGGGCTTGTCCAAGTAGTTGAGCACCGTGTGCATGTAGTATCGCCCCCTCCGCTTGCCCCCAGCCGTATCGGGAGCAATGGAGACTCGGAGATTCATCGAAGTGGTCCACCCCTCTGGGATCTCAATCCGACGGGGCTGTGGAGGCGAGTGCAGATAGACGCCCTAGTTCTATGACATGATCTTCTTGAGGCTCTCCTCCTCAAGATCGAAACCCATGTCTCCAGGAAACACCCCACGTGCTTCCTGGATTTCGTCCTGCATCCTTGTTGCACTCCCGCTTCTCTACGAGTCCCCCTTGATGCCCGTCGTCAGTCGGGGTGCCAAGTAGTTCTTGAGGGTATCCAGAACCTCTCCCTGCGTGATCTCCCCCAAGTCGAGGTGAAGCATGAGTGCGAAACAACAAGTCCAAGCGTCATACACCCCCCGGTGGTACGTCATGAACACCGGCCGCTCCACCTTCCAATTATACCCCAGGGGCTCCCCATCGGCCCCCAGAAGGCGGTTCCCCTTCTTGTTACAAAAGACGGGGCCTGAATCCTTCACCCGCCTTCCCCGTAAAGGAGCGCAAGTGTGCTGCCGCACCGTCCCAGACGTGCGCAGCACCCCAGGATGGTCCTGGAATATTGAAGGCAGGCGACCTTCAGCAGCACCTCCAGAGATACCCTTGGCCTGGAGAGAAGGAGAGAGCACGTCTATCTCCTTGTGGAGTTTGTTGGCCTGCTCGTTCAGAGCAAACCCATCAGATGCCAGCTGGTCAATATGACCTTGCAGGGTCGCTACTAGCGTATCCTTGTTAGCCTTTCCAGCGTCGAAGACTTCTTTCTTCTCGGCCCAGGATGCCAGCTCTGATACGTACGCCTCCTTCCCTTCAGACCCCTCAGGGAAATTGTCCCTCCTGGGCATACCACTCAGCACTTCATTCTCCTCCTTCTGGATCTCCAGAATTTAGAGCTTGTCAGCACCCCGTGCGGCGTCCAGACCCGATATCTAGGCCACGAAGTCCTCGTACTGCTTCCTTTTCGTCTCCAGCAGGGTGGTGTCAGGTCGCACACCAACTACCTGCACCCCCCGACTGAAACTGCTACTGCTACTGCTACGGCGGTCCCGCTCATCAGAGGCCGGACGCTGCTCACTAGACACAGGAACAGACATCTGACGGGAGGTGTCTGGTATCGCTCCTGTCTCCTCCTCCGTCTTCACTTTCATCTTTGTTGAAGCTCCCCCATGGAGCTCTCTACCTGAAGAAAACATAACAGGGCAAGACAGGGAGAGGGAGGAGGGTTCCTTTAGAGTCTGCAGGCAGAGGATCTACTCGTTCAGAGACTTCAACTGGGGACCAGAGATTCTTTCCTTCTCTTGGCGTAAGAGAAGCTCCCTGATTTCTATGATCCTCGCCTTGCCCATTCTCAGGACGTCAGTCCGCTGCAGATATCTCTTCATCTACTACGCATCGGGCGGAGAGACGGAGTCCACAACGTGCCTGTGAAAAATCCAGAGCTGCTCAGAGACTTGCAAGCTGAGGTGGGGCACCCGTTCCACCACCTTCTCCAACACTTCCACCTCAGTCCTTGCGACGTAGTGCTTAACGTTGACCCTTACCTTGTTCCTGTTGGTGAGGGTGAGCCCGCCGCACCACTCATCCGAGTCCCCGAAAATGGCAACAGCATCTGCATATTACCGTACCCACTCGATGATGTCCGCATCGTCCGTGAAGCCGAAAACGCCCACGGTCTTCGCCTCCATACCCTTAATCGCGACGCACCCATGGGGAGCGTCCTTTTTGGGACCCATGGTAAGTTACCTGCAGTAGGGAATTGGGAATACAACAAGGGGAATGTTGTCGGAATGACAACGGGAAACTCCCTCAGTGATGGCGCCAGTAAAAAGTAGAGTCTCACCTCTCTTAAGATTCCTCCAGTGGAATCCCATGGGCCCTCCCGTATCGATCCTCTAGCCTATCCAGAGGACTCCTCAAACTGCTATACTCCCAAATTCCTGGCCCTCTCCTATTAGAGGACCACAGCGAATACATTTCCGTAACGTACTCGTCTAGACCGATACAGATAATCAGAAATAAATACCTGATCAGTCTCTTCATCAGACAGAAAATCTATGAACCCCCAAAGTCCACAGTACGCTCCTGCTGGTGGCCTCGTGCATTACTCAGAGTATAAGAGAACCATAGAGAGTCATAAGGCATAGTACAGGTCCTACACATGAAGTTCTGTCAATCCCTAGGTCGCATCTCTCATTCAGACGGACGGTAACCACCATGCACGTCTGTCTGACTGTCTGGAAATCCATTCGGGACCGGAATTAATTCTGAAGCCTCCGATAGCATAACCGCACCATCGGCCTATTAAAATCCCATATGAAGCCTCGGAGCATACACTACCACCGTGACGGTGAGTGCCTCGGGTGTATTTCTTACGCCAAAGTGCATGCAGGCCATACCATGGAACTCACAACATGCACACCTCTGTCACAGGCGCCCTGCCACCCCATGTGGACGGGTCGCTACGTGTGCGTCGCTCCTTTCTCTGGCTTGGGGCGAAGGGACGAATAGAAATGCCGGGACCGGAATTCATCCTCCGCGAATCAGACCAGGAACGGGACCATCGTTTTCTTTCACAAAAAGAAAGAAAGAAAAGAAAGAACGAATGAACGAACGAACTGGTGAAAGAGAGAAAAAGAGACCGACAGACGATTGAGCTGAACACCACTCATAAATACAAAAGCCTGTGGCCACAAAATACTAGACTCATACAGTGTACATCCAATCCAGCTGATGAGCTGGGAAATTAATGTGGGGGCCATGTAATTGGCCCCAAACCCTCCCCTCTTTTGGGGGGTATGGTTTTTCTCTACCCAGTCCACGTACTGCATGCAGTGTATGAAGACTCTAAGCAACCACAACAGAAAGAAGACAGAGTGATTCGCAGTGAGTAAGAGAGAAAAAACATGCTAGAAGACACAGCACATGAAAGAGAAAGACACTAGTTCAAAATGCATGTGACAGAAAGTGCATGACACAGCACAGGAAGACGACTTGTGTGGATCAGTACATAAGAGAACTGCCTGATAGAGGGGACCACATCCAAACTTTCAAACGAATCTTATTAGAGACTAAGTACTGCACAGGTGCTGCTTCAGATACATAGGTATGTCTGATTTATTATTTATTTATGAATATGTTGACGAATTGCTACTGATGGAGTTGTCCATCCTGGGGCCGTATTTTGGGATAAGTGTTTCCATCTTTTACCACTTTGAATCACAGCTCGAGTTTTAGAGGAGCTCCTTCGAGACCGCGGCGGTAGTGGATTTTGCAGTAGGAGTCTTTGTATTCCTTCAGAAAGAAGGGGGCAAAATGCTTTAGATGCAGTCTACGTACTGCACGCAGTGCATGAAGAGTAACCAGAGTAGAAAGAAGATACTGGTAGTGCTAGAAAAAGGTTCAAGGTTCAAGGTTTAAGGTTCACTTCGAAGTAATGAACCTCAATCAGGTTCAAAAACAAATTCACTTTTAATTAATAAAAATAAATAGAAACCTCATTTTTTCATGTTATTTTATGCCTTTAAATTAGGCTTTAATGCATTTTTAGAACGTTTTATTATAGAATCTATGCCTTAGTAGTGTTTTTAAATAGTTTAAATTAATATTTATGCTCACATTAGGTGCTAGTCTCAATTTATTCACTGTTTATAGTCGAAAATTAGTAATCAAAAAAGCCTGAAAAAATTGGAAAATGCCATAATTAAAAATATATGATCGTATCAATCATGACAATTACACTGTCGTGCAGACTGCTGTCAAACAAACTCTATACTTCCTCATTCTTTCAGTGGAGACTGTCCGTTTTGATGCTAGGCCTTGCAAGTGGAAAACTTGGTAAGTCACGTGTACTTTTTCACTTCTGCAACCGTCAGCATGAGTTTTCATACTGACATATGATGTTGACATATGTTAACATGTGTCTGTCCGACACAATAGATTGAACGGTTACCGGCTGGGGACAGTTGCTGTACACGCGGCTCCGGCTCCTTATTTCATCTATATCGGCCACGGGCGGCGCGGGCCTGGCCGGCCTTATGCTAGTGGCCGCGCGTCTGGCCTCCAAAACAGGTTCAAAACAGGTTTAACAGGTTCAACAGGTTTAAAACAGGTTCAACAGGTTCACTTTTTCAGATTTGAACCTTTTTTTAATGAACCTTTTCTCAGCCCTATTTTTTTCATGACAATAGTTATTAGAACATTTCTGATGTGTGTTTCAAAAATTTAAAAAAATATATATAAAATTATAACTTATCAGTTCCGTAAAAAAAATATGCCTGTGTAGCAGTGTATATACACTAGTCACTGAGACTCACTCTAGTACTAATAGAGATTAAGAACGTAAAATTGATAGATTTGAAATTGCATATGACTTTTTGTTGATGATTATATTTGATTTGATTTAATTTAATTTGATTTGATTTGATTTGAGCTTCAACCTCAAATATTTGATATTTGAGGTAAAATTTGAGGTTAACCTCTTAGGGTTCCTCACTGAGTCACTGATTTACTGTCACTCTGATCATTTTTCTCTAGTGCTAGGAAAAGGTTCAAGGTTCAAGGTTCACTTCGAAGTAATGAACCTGAATCAGGTTCAAAAACAGGTTCACTTTTAATTAATAGAAACCTCATTTTTTCGTGTTATTTTATGTCTTTAAATTAGGCTTTAATGCATTTTTAGAACGTTTTATTATAGAATCTATGCCTTAGTAGTGTTTTTAAATAGTTTAAATCAATATTTATGCTCACATTAGGTGCTAGTCTCAAGTTATTCACTGTTTATAGTCGAAAATTAGTAATCAAAAAAGCCTGAAAAAATTGGAAAATG